>JAWQFL010000001.1:6238-64635 GCA_033442365.1 Creolimax fragrantissima
TAGAACAAAGCTGAAGGATAATTTAGGGTTTAATGGATACGGGCAATTATGAGCATTTGGACTCGCTTCTTCAAAGATAGCTATTTTTTATGTATCCCTATGTAAATAGTATTTTGTTGTTTTTATAGATATTTGGAGCAATTGTCCTCTGCATTTGGACTTCTGCAGACGCATTTCCGACTTGAGCCCAACGGGTTTTGGGTAGTTAGGGGTCACGTTACACAGTATATCGATGCATCTAAAGCTCTCAATATGAACAAGCTGTCAAGAACAACTGCACTAGCCAGAGAGATTATTAAGGTGTTTTGATATACTATAGAGTTTGTTCTGCGCTTTCAACGTTTATTACAGGTACTTATCTAGTTGGTAATCGGAACACTTGCTGCGTGAATAGTGGCTAAATTCTATATATTGTTGAGTCAATTATAAACCACCTATTTTCTATCTGTTCGTAGGGCCAGAACGGCATTGAGGTTGTGGAACGACTGCAAATGATTCGACTTACTGGTAATTTATATCCGATATGGTCTTCAATTATTTCTACACCGATTTATAACATAGGCTTTGCTGTTTTCTTTTTTGGAGGAGATTCAGTGGCGATATGGACGTCATGTCTAGTGGGTGTGTTGTTTGGGGTGCTCATCACCGTCATGGTATGTACTCGTGCTTGCAGTGTACATACACCTTAGAAAAGCTAGTTCCGTGCTTTTGATCATGTATTCCCACACGCCCAAAACGCCAATGAAGGCAATAGAGTTACAAGGCTGTAGATGTATCCAAGTACGTAGTATTGCGTTAAACTCAATCATTAAGTTGGGTTCAAATAGTTTTTCAATGGAACTGATACGCTCAGATATTTATATACCGAAACCTAAATCCACACGACGTACCCTAGCGCTCTCGTATTCACCTCTCCTATACAATGTATAGATGTCCCATGGTTTGCATATCCAAATACCGCCTATCCATTACAGAAATATGGCTATGGGAGATATTTTGTCCAAGTGTTTCCTTTCTTGTGTTCCTTGGTAGTTGGCTTAATATCAGGAGTGATGGCTGGATCTGGCCAGACATCAGGGCCATGTGCATTTGCAATGTCACTGGCTTCCACAGCAAGTTTCTTTCCAGGTGTGCACCCTGCATGCCGAACTATGTTGTTTTGAAGTCGAGTCTTTTCTTGCACGATCAATTGCACTCACAGCAACAAACTGTTCCTTTCAATGCAGATGGATCATCGTCTATACGTCCTTCTATATGATGTACATAAAATCTGTATACCTAAACTCCAGCTCATAATATCCTGCTCCTCATTACTGTAGGAGTATCACTTACGTTTGCGGTACTGGAGGTCGCGTATGGTTTACATGGCACTGGAGCTATCCGGTACATATACGCAGTTATCAGTGGACAGATCATCGCCGTTGGACTATATGTGGGAAATCTCATCGGTGTTGAGTATATATATAGCGGAGACATAGAGATCATGGTTACCGGTACTTGCGATGTATGTGCGCAACTTTTATGATTTTGACGTTTTTTTATATCTTGGGTTAATGTACTTGGATGGTACACTGAACTTGTATAGTCCGTCTACATGTCTATCGAAAACATCGTTGTTACATGACGTGAAATACAAGTATATAAATAACGCGAGCGTCAATGACATTGAATCCATTTTTTATCTCTTCATTCGTTGATATCGTTGAAGGCTGGACTAGCCTTCCAATCGCAGTATCGTCTGATTTTCTATTGGTTTCTGTACACTGGAGCGATCATTGTGTACGAGGTACTTGAGTGTGAATGCCTGGGATGGTTTATATGAATATGTGAATTGTCTAAATATCAGATATTCTCCAACCGGTATGCCTAATCTCTTCACGGAATGGCGTATGCGCTTTCATATTTATTGCACTACAATGATACGATTTTTGTTTCGGTGTGGAATATAGCACTGCGTCAGTAATGAATTTGCGCCGATAATCACGTAATGTAGACAACAGGAAATATTCACGTACACATGAACATTTATACTGTAGCAACCTCGACGACACTGTGTGCCCTTCTTTATCTGCCAAGGGTTGACTTACGTTATTTATTACGTTTTAAGCCAAAACACGGTAATCGATTCGGGCATTGCTACCTTCTGTGCTGTTAGCATAATGGTTCTCTTGGCTGGTAAGTAAGTTCCCAGCACGTGTAGAGTACAGTTCAAATCGTGTTGTGTGTGTTTTTCGGTACCGTTGACTTGACGTTAATTTACTAACCCTAACCCTAAACCCTTAATAATTGGATTAAACAGCTCTGCTGACACAGGGACGTGTACGGCTTTGTTTAAGAGCTACCATGCTTAACCCCACAGTTTTAATACTTCCAACCATTGAATTACTGGTGCCTGGGTCCTCTGTGGTCAGACAGATGTATTTGACTCTAGTTGTAAGCACATGTATTTGTTGTTGTTGGTACGTTGGGTATGAAAGCTGAGATAACTAGAGACACTTCCTGATGTTCATGTTTATCAGTGGGAAACTTTATGCACCTTCCGGAGTTTTCACTGAACTATTCTAAGCGACATGTCTTTAGGCCGGCACCATTAATAGATTATTAACGGCACGCTTCTTTATGTGGTACACAGGGTAACTCGGGAGAAGCCTTTTCTCAGAACTACGTTTACGGTGCACTGTGCATTGCGTTGGGATTGCTGTTTGGCGAAGCTATCTTGTCATCGATGAATTTTTCACGTATGTGACTTTCTAGTAAACACAACGTTAGTATACGTATTATCGTCACTTCACTATCACTTAATGCAATGTTATGCATTTACTCAGTCGTTTTCTCGGGCCTTATAAAAGGATGCATGCATACTTTGGGTTTGTGCATATATATATGAAAAACCTTCATTCATCTCGCTTTTCAAACAGTTTTCGAGGTTCCCAAATTTCGGGGAGCGGTCAACAATGTGGGCAAAGATACATTAAACGATCCAGAGTACATGAAGGTTGGTAGTTAAGCGATGTTTTGAGTATTCCTGTGTTGAAATATATAGTTTTGTCTGGGATTGCTTTGTATGTTAACATTGATTAAACGTACATATATGACTATAGCGTACGTCACACGCCACTCGACCCGCATTCACGTATTTATTCATACTATACCTCACAGTGCTTGCTCCCAGATGAACTTGGATATTCCGGTTGTTTAATTCTACTACACAAGGGATATGACCTCATGGCTGCTGATAGGAATGGGCTTAGTGATCCCTATGTATCCATACAGAATTCACAGGGAGTAAAGATTGGCAGGTAATTAGGTAACCATTTATTAGGGTTTAAAGTACAGTACCACTTGGTTGTATTTGTTGTTTTAATTTTCGTAGGCTTTGTGGGGATTTCTCAACAACCCTTTGTTGATATTCTCTGGACGTTGTTTTAGGACTCGAATAGTTTTTGGGAACCTTGAGCCGAGATGGGACGAGGCTTTTATGATACATGTGCCACGGGATCCAAATGCGGAGTTCGTATTTAAAGTATTTTTATTCTACGTAGTATTGGTCACGTATATATATAAGCGCAAGATTCATGAACTGTTCGTACGTGTATAGTGTATTGCATTATTATAGTTTCCTTCGGCCAACACGTACATAATCTTGCACAATAATACAGGCTTGCTATCTTTGTGAGACGCATGTACGAAATATAAACGCGCAGACTCTTCGCATCTGTTCATAGCTTTTCTGTGCACAGAATGATGAGGTTACAGATTTGATTGTGCCCGTATATGTATACGTTAAAATTCGTATGTCCTTCCATCTATGCTACCATGGTAATTGTCATGATATATCTGTGTGATATTGCTGTTCTCTCATACGCAATGCAGGTCAAGGACTATAATCTACTTACCAAGTCAAAGATGTTGGGGAAGCTAAAGTTTTCATTCCGGTACTTTTCTATTTGCGCTTTGACTTGTCTGAACTCTAGTATTTTCCTTTGCTTCAGAAGAACGTACATTCTAATAACAGCTATCTGCACGTATATTTAGAACTGGTACAACACAGGATTTTAACGAATCTGTTCCGGATGGAAATGTCGGTATTATGCGAGCAATATCGAACATGTCCAAGATTTCACGCACGTTTAGTGGACGCAGTGCATCAAATCGTTATAGTGCCGCCAGTGGAAGTTTTTACCGCATCCCTTCTGCAAGGCACATACAAGCCACTGGTGAACAATCAATGACCGAAAAAGCTCAAACTCGGTCGTGGAGGGTATATTACTTTATGTACATTCTGGTTTGTGCTGTTTTTTGACCGCCCATGTTGCGCTCAATTTCACAATTCTTGTTCTCAGTGTTGGTAAAATGTGATGTACTTTGAGAACTGTTGCACTGAACAGTACTGATGTACATGTACGTGAGCATTTACATGCGTCGTATACTGTCACGTGACGTATGATAAAAACAGGTTATGCGCCAACGATTTATATGTATGTCTTGCGAATGTTTCATTTGTAGTGGTTGATGTGTAACGACGTAACGGTAGCGGAAGGGGCAAGCGATGAAGATATACAGATCAGTAGATGGGTACCACTCGCCAGTCAATTGGGGCAGGGCCAGGGCCAGGTCCTCATTTCTATCAGGTATACGACCGTCGCCATTCGCAACGCGCAAGTTTATATTGCATAGAGTAAAACTATTTTTCTGCATCATCATCTTTTTGTTAGCATTATTCCAAGTCTAAAAATTCGACTGGCTCATATTAAATACAGATGGTTCACGGCCGACCAAGTGTTTGATAGGATGGACACGCAAGCCAAAGGTCCACCAGATGGATTATCTGTGTCGCTTAATTCAAACCCATCCGCATGTGCCACCGATTCTACAACGACATCATCTTACCAGCATGACAGATACAGAACTGGAATGTTTAGAGAGACAATATTAGAAAATGACGAAGCAGAAACCGAAGAACCTACGCTTGCTTCCAATATAGACACTATGCGATTGGATGTATTGGATTCTAATGGAGAATATATTCCGCCACTACAGCCGGATGAATTAAACGCCGCGCGTTGGCATACATCCAATTTGGCGGATTGTGTTGTTTTTGTAGGCGATGAACAGTCAGACGGTCCAACCAGTACAAACAGGAGAAACCCTAAACCCTCGTCAACTGACCACTCAATGTTCACAGATGTGTATGACGCAGTGAAAATGATTGACGGTACAGTTATTGCAGAGGCTCCGCATGAAACAGGTTCCGCGGACATTGATGCACGCCATGCAAGCCTTGATTCCCGTGGCACTAGTATTGACTTGAAGCCAGCATATAGCACAGGGTCAAGTGGAATCCAAATGGTAAGCAACAGTTCTTTGCAATTCGTTAAGCGAAGGACACAATCCTCCATTCGAAATAAAGTCGATTTTGTGAGCACAACGCCTGACCATCACCCTGAAGATACTGGACAAATGCATATGATTAGTGAAGCGTCACCTATATCTGTTCCCGAGCCTGCCTTAGTACATACTGCCGCATCTAACGCAAATTCGAGTACAACTCACGATAGCAATGCTTCCCACCAGGAAAGTCGACTAAATCATCATCCATTAACTAGCAATTCACACATAGTTGACGAACACTCCCACGCTGTCGAGATCAATGACTCAATTACAATGCCATCAAACTCATGGCAATCACCAAAATCCGCTCTGATCAATGATCCCCAACAACCCAACGATAGACAACACAAGTTAGCTGAGAAGATGCTAAAACACAGTCTCACACAAGGGGAATCGTACTCGCGCTCTCATGCAAATACTGACGGAGGTGTACCTCTTAATCGACTTGTCCATTCACGAACAACGTTCTCAACCGCACGTCCGCGCCCTGTTCTGAGATCATTAAGCAGAGATTCATATGGCAGAAGCCCCAATCCACTGCTAGCATCATCATCTGGACATCCGTTTTCACGTTCGTCTACTGCTGGTGATGCTGTGGTTGCACCGACAGTTGATGCTCTTCGTAAAAGTCGGTACTCGAGAACTCTTACGCGAATGAAGACGTCTCTGGGTAAAGAAAATAGAGTCAGTGAGAGTGACGACCACAATGGTTGGGCTACCTTTTCATAGTTTACCCACCAAGGTAAAGCAACATCTTGTCAACAAGTAGTATTGTTATGTTCAGGAATAAGTCGTCATGTAAGAATGTTAGCGTTTGATTGTGTGACATGTGATGTGTTGGGTGTGACACCACATCAAGTTCATAACTCTTAATTGCTACATATCAAGAGAATTGAAATGGGCAATCATGGAGACAGTATTGTGTCGGCGTGTCGAGAAGTACATATTTCTTTAGTTTCATTTATCTATCTAATCTATGCATTGATCCTTAATGCATAAACTATGTATACAACGTGCAGTTCCGTACTTTTCGACTGGGGACCAGTCAAAGACGAACGGCCTAAAGAGGGAAATGTTAATATATATCGTTCGGATAGTAATGAGTTTAGTCCCCACGCACAAGTTTACCTAGCAGAATATCGCAATGAAGAATCCAACGAAGATTCCAGAGAATTCATATGGGAAATTTGATTAAACATTTATTCTATTTACAAATTTGTTCCTCTGTGACATCAAAAGCCAATCTTCTATGCTATTTCGAGAAAAAAATTAATCATCTGACGTCTTGCGTTTCTTAGCAGCATGTTCTTGGCGTTTCTCTTCCTTACCTTGTGTTCGAAAGCTAAAAATGAATGGGCAGGGTTTAAAGTGACGTCAAGAAAATATTGAGGAATGTCAGTTATAACAAAATCAATGTGTAGCGTAGTTTACAATACAATAACTAGGAAAATGGCGACATACAATCGTTTCTTCTCGTCCCGTTCCCGCAAAGCACGCTTGCTATCGGCCACTGCCTTTGCTTTGGACATTTTCTGTTTTCTTTCATCTAAATAAAGTATTGATTAAAACATGTGAGTTTAAAGTTTACGGCTCTGAAAACGCCATCACCGCACAGTACCACAACGAAAGATATGAACGAAACTCACCATTCTTCGACTTTTTGATTGAGTTCTTCTCGTTGCGAATAGTGTTGATTTGTTGCATAAGCTTGTAAACACGCTTCTCTTGTGGCTCCATGACAACCGCATGTGAAGTGTATGGTGATTGTTTCTTCTTCTTTTTCTGTGAATGATGTGCTCATTTAGCATGTGTTGTGTCAACAACAACAAAATGTAAGCACAATTACAACAACATAACAGTATAGACATACTCTTTCTGCTTTAGCGGTGACGTTTTTCTTTGGTTGCATCTTTGGCTTGGAGGCAAAGGGAAGCTCAGCCTGTAGAGCTTTGGGGATCTTGAGAGGGTTGAACTTTCTGGTTTGACGCTCTATCTTCTTGTACTCGGAGTCTTTGTTGACAGGAACAGGGATGGCGGCATCTCTCCTCATTTGTCCAACTGTTCTCATCACGGGCTGTGCGTTGAAACAAGAAAAGAAAGGCAAAACTTGATTGATGAGGCAGAGATCTTCGACGACCAGCATATATAATGAAGCTAGTATTCACTAACTCTATTGCAGACACATGATAAGATACTATTAAACAAATACATCATACCAACTAATACAGAGAAAACAATATATTAAAGCACTTTCATCAACGCATTGAACATACAATGTCGTCTGTACTTCCTTTGTCGGCTGAGAGAAGAGATGTCATTGGATTGTAGTATTTAATTGGTTGAACTGGGTACCAACACCGCAAGAACACAATATCACTCATGAGAATCTTATCCTCGAAAGCAGCTCGGAACGCGCCAGGAGGCATTCCCTGACCCTTCATCGCTTTCTTCACACTACCACGGATACCACTTACAGTACGAATACTCGCTCCCAAAAATTTCTGAATCTCAAGGTCTGAACTGAACATGTCACGGATGAAAGCTGTGTTCTTGAATATCTTGACTGGTGTACCCGTCAACTTGAGCTTCTTTACTACCTGGAATGACTGATCCAGCTCTAAAACAACACCCGTTGCAGCGATTCTGAATCCAGGGGCGTCGCGCGAGGGTTTTTGTATGGCTAAGAAACCAGTGTTGGGTGGTGTTAGAGGGCCCCAGAACAACGCATTGCAATGCATGTGATGGGGCGTGTATTTGAGTAGACGGTTGCGTTTGTTGTGATCCTGTATACTGTATTGAACAGTAGTCTGAAATCGCCGCCATCCCATACTAATTATAAGAGGGTCGTTGTTTTTCAGTATTTTCTTGTGCCATCTATGTTTTTTAACACGGGTATGTACAAACCCAAGGTTTTCTTCATTGGCCAACAACGCGCCCATTATCAATGGATAACACGGGTTGAAGTTCTGAACAAACTGGAAAGGTACTTTGATCAATTCGACGCGAACGTACATTCCCGGACGGAAACCTTCAAACTGTACACGTACTTCGTCACTTTCATTGCTAAACTCTGACCGGTTGAGCGCAGACTGCTCTGTGAGTGCCTTTTTCATATCGTCAAAGTGTGCGGTATTATCTGTTGTGTCGTACTCCTTGTCGAACATTTCCTTTTTCTTCTTCTTAATCTCTTCCAATCGTTTTTGTTTGGCAGTCTTGCTTAGCTCTAAAAAAAATAAGATGTACGTACGAATTATAAGTTTGTGAATACCAAATCTACTTAATTGTCGTTGGGGTTAACATACTATTGTAGAACAGCAACGAGAATTTTTCGTTGTTCAGCGCCTGTACCAGCTAGCAAAACAATTTCTTTCCCATACACACAAACTACATACCATTAACCATAGACGTTTTCTCTACCGAAGAACCATCGTCTAACACAACATCCTCATTCTCACTATCGTTGGCATCCTCAGCCGCACTATCCCCTTCACTGACGTTTCCATGCTTCTCGCCAGTTTCCATGTCTTCAAAGTCGCCAAAGAGCTCGTCGCCGTTATCGTCAAAGTCGATTCCTCTATCGATTGCATCCTGCCTGCGTTGAGCTTTGTCATCCACAGCGAGGCGTGTCTCTGCGTCCTCGTCATTGTCCCATTTTCCAGTCACAAACCGGTTGCGAATCATTTCACGTATCTCCGGATTATGCCAGTCGTGGCGGTACTCGTCGGGTAGACGGTGTTTGGTAGCATCAAATTGGTTGATACCACTGTTTGCTTGCGATGTTTTCTTGATCTGTGAACAGTTAATATTTATACGTCATATTGGCCATATACTAAAAATCTTACAAAGCATGTACAGTGAGAATAAACACGGCAATGAGGTAACAACACATTATGGCAAAGGATATGAATCTGCACAGCACATTCGTATTATGCACACACAACCACGCAAATCGCGGATGCAAACATAGGGCGAGGTTTAGGACGTACCTTAAACAGACCGCTTTCTTCAACTTCTGTATCGCTGTCTTCTTTACCGTCAGTGCTTTTTTCAATGTCCTTAGCCTCAGAGTCGCCACCCTTCCCATAAACCAAATGCATGATGTTTTTACTGCGCCTGGCCTTGAACGACTCCGCTGCTTTCAGTGCCAAATCATTTTTCCAACGTAAAGAAGGATGATTGGCATCAACTCCTACTGACACTGCCGCAGACAATGCATATTCTTTACCATTGTATTCGATCTCAATCTCACTGTCGTTACTTTCATCGCTATCTACCATAGTCACGTCCTCCTCTGTATCGTCTTCAGACTCGGACTCACTCTCCATGTCAGAATCCAGTCTTTGGTCAAAATCACTTTCACTATCACTAGCATTATCACTAACTTCGTTGTCTGATTGATTAGCCCTACCCTCCCCCAAATCACTATCACTATCAGCAAAATCCAATACCTCCTCCTCTATATCAACAACTTTATGGTTATTTCCTACCTTACTACTAGTATTTCCCTTGCTACTATCACCACTTCCATTTATCACGTCGATAGCAACACTATCTATGCCTGTATCTACATTTTCTCCCTCACTCTCCTCTTCGCCGTTCGAGTCATCGTCGTCTTCATCATCGCTCGACTCATCCTCGTCATCAAACACTGCTCGACGTCTGATACGTCCATCCGCTTGCATATCCGCACGTTCTGTAGGCTGTTTAAATCTGACACGGTGACTATTATACTTCTCAATATCACTCTCACTAGCCAACAAGTCATCGTCGGATCCCTGCACATTGACTTTTTCTTTCGTCTCCTTCGCGACGTAATCGCCACTCTTCATGACAACACTACTAGAAAACAGTTTAAGGCCAGCTTGGGTTTGAAGTTCATCTAATCCCTTTGGCATATCGACAAGCGAATCAACCATTTTCACACCGGGAAGATCATGCACATCACGTGTTTCATCACCGCCACTTGTACCAATCTGATTTTCGGCTGCCAGATCGCTGAAAGAGGTGTCGATGTTATCGACGGCATCCCGGTTACGAATAAAATTTCCCATATCGATGTACGTGGCATCCTTATCGTACACAATATCTCCGATATCTGCCATAGGTGCGTATAGTAATCTCTCACGTTCGTTTAGTGTGCGTTTCTTTGATTGAGTTGGTAAAGGGCATGGATCCGATAGGAACGAGATATCCTCCATGTACATATCGCCCATACCAGGAATATGAATTTTATGGTGCGCCTTGAGGTGTGTACCTCTTACATAGCCATACACAGCAACAGTGCGATCACACTTCGGGTTCACTCGTGTGTCTTCTGGATTCGTAATGTCTTCCATACGATCTGCAAGCACATAACTATAGACAAAATGATGGTGATAATGATTAGTTAAAAAAAAATCTGGGGGTACATATGGCGACCAACTACCAAGAAAACTAAAGTGTTTGCATGCACATACAAATTTTAACATACACTACACAATCTCAGTCCCATTTACGGTTTCAAGAAGCAATCACACATACGATGTCGTATGATTTAGCTGCAAACTATACACCAACAGTACAGTGCATGAAAGTACCAACAGTTAGTACCAACAGTTAGTACCAACAGTTCGCACGTAGGTACTCTTTGTCAATCTTAACACACTCTTCGCGATAAAAGTGAATAATATCTCTCCCAAGTTGCTTACACTTACCCGTGGTTATTTCTCCAAGTCATAGGTCGGAACTTCATTACAGAGATGAATCGAGACAAGTTCATTATTTCAGTCTGTGTGTACCTTTGACCAATCATTCCCGAAAGATAGAACAATTTGGCGCCCTGGTAAATCTCAGTCCAAAATCGGTTCTTCAAACGCTTCTTAGTCTTGCGCAGTTGTTTGTTATTCTTGAATAGATCTAGATGGGTTAATACGCCCATAATACGAGGCATTCCATGTACTTGGCAGATATTGAGAAATTCAAACGTCTCCATTTCAAAACCATAACTAGCATCGATAAGCAACAAAACCAGGTCTGCCACTTTGGCAATGTCGATCATCGAATTAATGTCATTCGCACACTCCATAAACGTAAGTCTGCGCTTCTTACCTAGAGTGTGAATAGTTAGCGCATTAAGTGACGTAACAAAAAACCATTCACAGAAATAAAAGGACACATGTCGTCGTCAGAGTCGGCCAAGAAATGTTATCCTACACGTACGTACATAAATCATCCCAGCAAACGACATATGATATAAAAACCCTAAAGTATGCTATATGCATACATGCTCTCTGAAAACAAAACGATATTATCGCAATAACGAACCAAACGCCAACATACCAGAGATCAGGGTGATAGGGCCCTTGATCTCACCATTGACGTTCTGGCGAGTGTACCTCTTCACCAAGGATTTAATGAGTGTCGTTTTTCCTACCTTAGGCGGTCCAACAACCGCCACTACGTATGGTGGAGGCTCATCCGGATTACGATCGGCCATGGGAATGTGATGTTTCTTCGTAGCCAAATCATTCTTACGACGCAAATTCTTGTGTGCGTTGACACTGGACGCATTGATGAAAGCCTAATTTTGTTGTGGGTGGACATATAGTGCTAGTATAAGAGCAAAGTAATAGTCTTGGTGCACCATGGTATCACAACAATATCTACTACATGCTACGGGTTATATATACTTACTACGGCATGGAGTGTACAAGAAATAGAAATTACACTTTTTAGTGCAAATGTGGGAATTCTTTAGCATTCTTCGCCATACACATGATTATTCCAGCCGTAGTGTACGAGACACAAATGATGACAAGTATTGGGAATATTCGGTTTAAGCTGTGAACTATACTCTACTACGTGCATTCGATCAAAGCCCAAGCAGAAGAAAATATAAAAATATATACAATGCTATATAAACCACCGTTGTAAATGGAATAATACTTCTCTCTCGTACACCAAGCCGGCTAGTGTATCTATAGACATGTGCACTCCCGTAAATGTGGTTCATGTAGGGACCATTATCAAATCTTGCTCTAAATCTACTATTACTACGTGTTCTGTATTGTGCTATATAGATCGTCAACACGATCAAGCGGACAAGCAAGCTTATCATACCTTTGCATTGAAAGAGTTCTCGTGTTTGTTATCATTTTTCTTGTGAAGCATGGCAGCGACTTTCTTGGCTTTGGCGCCAGTCACCGACTTTTGATGCCCCTTTTGCTGTTGGTCATCCATGGTGGCAGATTGTGCTTTTGTGTTTGTGTGTGTGCACGTCCATATATGTGTTTTCAGCCTTTGCGTGTGTGGTTATCCTTTCTACTGCACAGTCCAAGGTTGTGAGGACTATATGAAACCGTAGGCAATGGACTCACTCAGCACACTCTTGATCTATGTTAGCGCCTGTACTTGTGCCTGTGCCTGTGCGTGTACGTATGCGTGTACGTGTGTGTGTGTATGTGCATAGGTTGTGTCTGTGCGTATGCTGTGCGAGTGTGTGCATTGATTGAACTGTATGTGTGTGTACGTGCCTTCGTTGCGTGTGCACGTACAGCTGATGTTGTGATAAACGTTACTGTACATGTGGCCCTAATTTACGACATGTAGCAACAACACAAAACTAACATGATATACTAATTCACAGTAGTATGTATTTACGATCTCCCATGTTAACAACATGTCGTAAATACCAACCAAAACATGAGCCACATCATCATTTCAAAAATACTAGATTAAATTACTATCCGCTAATTAAGAAATTTAGATAGTAAAACTATCTGTATTTCTTAATGTGAACATTGTGTACCTACCGGCTGATCTACCCATCCACCGCACAATGTGACCCACCCCATGTGGTATTACTACCAATTGAACTAATTAAGTATGTAAAAATTAATTAATTAATTCATTGGACATTCCCGCCATACACTTTCTACTAACCCAACTGATATATTAGTACTACAAAATTAAACTAGAATATACACTTGACACTAAATATATAGTTTTTCTTTAAATACACATGCTGGCTGGCTGGCTGGCTGGCTGGCTGACTGACTGACTGACTAACTGACTGACTGACTGACCCCAACGCATGTCACCCAACCCACTCACTCATTCACTAACTCACTCAACTCGTTTATCCGTAACATACAAAATGAAGTAACTCTCCTGCATTCAATCCCTTTTCCTCCTAAGCTTCTTATACACAACTTGCCAAGATGGTTCGTATGCACACCCCCGGAAAGGGTATCTCCCGCTCGGCTCTACCTTACCGTCGTTCCGTGCCCAGTTGGTTGAAGCTGTCCACTGATGATGTCAAGGATCAGATCTTCAAGCTTGCTCGCAAGGGTCTTACCCCTTCTCAGATCGGTGTGATCCTGCGTGATTCCCATGGAGTTGCCAAGGTTGACCGTGTCACTGGTAGCAAGATTCTCCGAATCCTCCGCGCCAAGGGACTTGCCCCTGAAATCCCCGAGGATCTTTACTGCTTGGTTAAGAAGGCTGTTTCCGTGCGCAAGCACTTGGAGCGCAACCGCAAGGACAAGGTATATTTTAAAATGTCGCTAAATGTTGTACCAAGTATAATTTAGTTGTTATATCTGTTTTGTTGTTTATTAATTTATAGTGATCTGTTTATCTAACGTTTTGTTTTTGTAAATACTATAATAATTATAGGACTCCAAGTTTCGTCTTATTTTGATCGAGGCCCGTATCCACCGATTGGCACGTTACTACAAGCGCGTGGGACAGCTCCCCCCCGTATGGAAGTACGACTCTGCAACCGCCTCTACCCTCGTGTAAAGTGTTAAACGGATTGTAAAATACGGATTGATGTCCTTCCGGACGTTCGTTTGTCTTCGAATGCGGTATCGTTCACTTTTTTTTGTTGTCGTTCACCTTCGTCACAATTTCTAGTGCAACTGCGCTCGCAAGACAAAACTTGTAATAAATAATATTACCACCAAGTGTTGACGTTGTACATGGTCTGGAAAAATAGAGCTTGATTCCCAAGAGGACTCTTGTTGTACTTTCCTGTTCCGCTGTGTATACACTGAGCTTGCACAAGCTTTTTTATACCCGCTGCTGCATGTGCATTTATAATTAGTCGTAAGGAAGCAGTCGTGATTGTTTGCATTTACGCAGCTCACTGTTCTGTAACTGTTTATCCTTGTCGATTTAACACAAGCCGGTTTGGCCTACAGAATGCAGAAATGCTTTTTTTTTTTCTACTAAATACTTGGTTCTGTGAAATGTCCGGGTTGGAATATTTGTGGTATTTTCGTGGCGATTGTCTGTTTTTCATAACAGCATTATTCCTTAACCACTTTGGGCGATACAAAATATTGTGCCTGATTACCTTGACGTAAGTGGAAATCGTATGCTGCTTGCTACATTTCTGCAGTGGTCTTTTGGAAACATTGACTATCTATTTAAAGATCTGAAGAAATGTTAAATGTTTTACGAAATAATAAAATCAAGTTTTATTTGCTATAAAGTTGTTTTTATATTAGATAAATCGTTTTGTTGGTATTGCTTACGTGTTGTGTAATAGAATCGTGGCCGATAGGTGGAAATGAATTTTTTTGTAATGCACAGTAAAAAATAACTGCATAGATTTTAGTTTCATATATACAGAAGAGATATAATATAAGTACAGTTATAAAGATATAAATGGCAGGAAGTCTTTGGTATGTATTATAATATTCGTATACAATCGCATTACTTTGGAATTATTTGACAAGTACATAATCATCTTCACAATTGAAGGATCGTTTGATATTACCAGTTTAGTTTTATACAAGGCGTTACGATTGTTCAGTGCTTTCATGTAAATGGTTTAAAGACAACGTGGTTGTTTGGGCTTAGAGAGCACAGGTTACTTACAAAACAGTAAACCGTAAGTTGATTAAGTAATAGTCTGCTTAAACACCTATTCCTCCCTCTTCAGTGAAGTGTTCACTTAATGGTGTCAATTGACATGTCATGTCATGTGTCAAATCACAAAGCAAACGCGTTCGTACTTATACACGCGCACACACACATCATAGACCCGTCTACAGCGTCGTTAAGTACAACTTTAGCGTAGTACGTAACCGTGCCATTTCGCCTTAATTTGCTTCGTACAGCTCGGCACGCAGACAGTGCCTTCGTCTCGTACTGCTTCTTTTCTCACAATGCTGAGGTTAATCAGTGCAATGAACGTGAAGCGAATACGAACCGCTCACCGTGGCAGAGGTTTTGTTGACGCTGCATCACCGTTTTTCACACATTTGGCTGTCACGACAAGAGCCATGTCTAAGATTAAAAAAGGTACTGCCATTGAATGAGATGAGTAAATGAAAGCATACCTATTTCTCAGTTTTCACTCCAACCGCAACAGATGCTTTGTTAGCAATCTACTCATTGATTTCGTTCGTTTTATGTTTCGTTCTTTTACCATGTTAGACGCACGTAGTGGTTTACATATCTGGGACCTAGTATAGAAAGGCATGTGCAGTCAAATTCAAACTTATCACTGTTCACATGTCACTATGACATGAACCCTAAACGCTAAACAATACGATTAGAAACCCATATATATCCAGTATGTGTTATACAGCACCTTTCATCTACGTTGGAATAATAAACAGTAAATTATCAAATGCCAACCTACTACTGTACATTCCATTAGCCCCAGAAATTTCACCGTTCTACACCGGACCTTTATCTGCCGCTCTGAAAAAACTTAAGTTCCTTTCGTTGTCGTCCTGTGCCGCAACTGTTCTGTCTACCCCTGTTCTTTTTTGCATGGAATCCGGAATCGGTATGACATGTTTTCTAAGTTTGAGCTTGTGCATAAAGTCTGTGATGTAAGTTTCGGTGAAATGCAGGTACAACTGCGGGTATAGTTCTGTCTCACGCTCATGTTATGAATGTGGTCTAAAACGTTAGTATTCTATAACAAATTGCGTATTTGATCTTTTGTAACAGGAATGACGGGGCGGATTGCCTTTAGTTCTCTGGTGCTGCTCGCAGGCGTAGGGTCAACGGGTCTTATCCACTTCTTTACAAAAACATATGTTCATCGAATGTATCTTCCACAAGCTACAAGGTATATTGTCTTGCCATTCAATCTCTAAACTTCACATATGTGTGCCAGGGTATCGGTATGTGTGGGTGGTTAACCATGCTTGTGATTGTGCAGTACAACCATAGATGCCCTCGCCCGGACAATCGAACAAACCCACACACCAGAACTGTACGTGTTTTCCCGCCGTATATGATAGCCTTATTGCCTGGCGTGTACGTTTATAGAACGTGTTAGCGATAAAGTACAAACACAGTAGCTTATGATCACTTGTGTATTAATTAATTTTGTTTATATTGTGTTTCAGGCACGAGACTAGAGAACCGTCCAAAGTGGTACTCGAGACATTCAATTTTATCGGTCGCCCAAAATTTGAAGAGATCGATTTGTCAAAGGTATAAATCCATCTACAGTGTTATGAAACTTTTGCTTAATTTTTTTAGTTTTTGTAAAGAGCTCATGACAAATCGATGTAGAACAATTCGGATTCAGCTCTTGGTACTCCTATCTCCCGTATGATGTGTGTGTATTAAAATATTGTGTTGCTTAGGTCACCACACCGAATACTGCAAGACCTTTCGTTTCATTTGCGGATGCAGACAAGAAAATGTATTTTTGCCATCATGACGTTCTGACGGCCACGTATCCCAGAATGGCTAAAAAGCTTGCTCGAAATCAGTAGACTAGAGAAAGAGGGACGAGAACGTGTAGAATTGGTTGGAGGAATATGCCTTCTGTATAACCATATCAGAAGTTGTACATTAGAGTTTATAATTTATATAGTAAACTTAGAATTGCTAAATGGCTTACCTCGGTGGTAGATATATTCTTGCCTAGAAATGAACTGCATGCGGTTATTATTACGCCATTTGTTGTTGTATACTTCGCGAGCTTATGCATACCGTTGTCTGCTCATGATCGTGAATAATCGAAGAATTAAGAGATCGGTTTACCGTTGGTTTTCATGTCTTCGACTGGAACACGTACAAAACAATAAATCTATTCCACTATCATGGAGAATAATGCCCCTTTCATGAAAGGTGAGATTATATTTTTATATTCTCTACTACATTTATTCTCCTAATACTATCTACACAGCATTTTCGAATCTTCTGCTCGTCAGCACATGGTTGTTTTATAATTGGTTCTCTTCGGGTGCATTGCCTGCTACATAACCACATTATGTATATCTTGGTTGGTTTATGAGAAGATAGAGTCTTCCCGATAGTTTGAAATTCGCATGTTCCATAAATCGCTTGTGAGAGCCTATTTTAAGCTTGTACTTGCACAGAAAATCATACGTACCAATATAACTCGTTGCACTATATTTTTTTATCCATTGTATGACTACTTATTATTCGCCATTTGCGTATAAAATGCAGCCAACACTTGAGCTATTTTCATGGGCGCATGAATACATGTGCATGCTTGACTTACATTACGTGCTCTGCAACTACCACGTTAATAAACAGAATTGTTAATGGAATACATACTCGAAGTATATTTTCAATTATTCGCGACTTGTTAACTCTTCGATACAGCAATACTTATGTGCTTTATCTAAATTTCAAAATGGTAGCCGTTCGCTAGATTTTCTGTTCCGAGAAACTCGTATTGTTTTCTTATACGGTTAAACTGCTACCATAGGTAAACGAACCACTCTGGGAGCAAATATACGTTCACTTAATGCAGGACAACACAACATCTCGTATGCGCTCCCGCAAATTTGTCTTTTGCCGTGTGTACCTACGGTCGTCTATATAGTCCTTCTCGTCGATGCTCCACCACCGTTTATCCCAAACATACTGATCAATTACCATCAGTTTCCATCCGGCCTCTCGCAGGAGAAAGTGTTTCGCGATTGTTGTACCAATCTGTGTGCGGGAGTCTGCGCCGGCATTCACGTAATGTGCTGTAGGACCATCCACTTCAAACCCGATTTTAAGGGCAGGAATCGCTATGTCCACAGAAAATCCAGAGCTTTGATCGACATGTTCATGAACAACACGTAACCGTTCCTTTTCTTCGGTGCAGTTGGGAGAGTTGCCTAAGATGGGGTCATTGTCCACATCGTATCCTTTTGTGGTCTCATCCGTAGCCGTTCCTTCTTTATCGAAAATATCACCTGAACAGCTACGAAAAGCCCCTTCGGAGATCAATTCGTCAATTGCAGCATTCACCTGGGCCGTCACACTCATATGAAAAAGGCCATGGTGAGTCGGGTAGTGTCCTTTTACAATATTCAACCGAAATCGATGTAGCATATGTATGAGTTGCGGTATTGTATTCAATAAGTGTGAGTGGACTTCAGGTGAAATTCGTGCAAGCACACTGAAAAAAGTGTGTATGCGAAACTGCTGGGGACGCGGACATGATGACACAGGTATTTTGGCCAAGTATGGAGCGGCATCCACTAACACACTCGAAAGAAGATTCCGCCATTGGTCAACATGGCGACCGGCATCTGGGTACTTGTGCTTTTTGTTAATATATGACAAACGCGTCTCACCACTATAATGGTCATGCATTGTATGCGGGATGGCTTTAGGGATAGAAAGAATAGCAAGCGAATGCAGAGCGGAAGTGACTGGATATAGCCACTGCATCGACGACTGCGTGCTTGCGTCGCTGCATGCATGCGTAGAGGTTTGATAGAACGGATAATACCGACTTTTTGGAGTATAGTATTGTGAGTATTTTGGTGAGTAATCTGAACGAAGTTCAGGGAGGCCTTTGGTGTATAAGTAGTGGCTGACTACAGGTGATACTACATCCTGCAATGTGCGTGAGATCGCTGGCTGGTGTGAATTAAGGAGCGCCATAGAATGTAACAGTGTAGCGAGATAATTCAACGAGTACGGATGTTGTGGAAAGGATTTCATGTGCGAGTTTTCTATACCGCCAACCGCAACCACACTCCCAAGATTAGTCCTACTCTTATCACTTATCTGTTTCATTCCTCGATAGCTCATGATTGCAAGCCTATCCCCCACCACTTCCTGATATCTAGCTCGTGGCTTGGATGTACGATCAAACAAGGAGACATCAATCAAATGACCGATAGCCTCAAACAATGGTTCATGCACAATCCTCAATACCCCGTGCATCTGCATGACAGCACACAGGTCCACGATACTAGAAATTGACTCGCCATCACCGCTTTTCACATGTTGCTCTGTAAAACCCAAAGAACCGTTACTGGTGCCACCCCGTGCTTGCTTACGACCTTGCGCGCTCTCAACCTTGTTCACTTTACTATGACAACAGCGAGACTTCGCCTCTTTCTCGTTCTCTTCCGCTTCCTGCACACCTGCACGCACGAACTGAGACAGTCTATTACCTAACGTTCTAAGAACAGTAATATACCTAGGCTGGTACCTAAGTCCGCTGCGCGAAAAAGCTGACATCACTAGAAGAGTTGTGTCCCTATCCAATTTATCTACATCGACACTTTCCATCCCCATGGACGAATCATTAATATTCGCACTCACGTTGCCGTTCTTGTGCCTGCTTCCTGTGTCACACTTCTGTGGACTCATTGGGTCCACATGTTCTCCTTTCATTATGCGTTGCAAGTTCGTAAGTGCCCGGCTAATCCCCAATTCATTATCGTAGTTATTTGCATGTCGCGTTGCCGCACGGTTGACGCGAATGGCACACATCTGCAACAATCGATCCGAAGAGTGCCCATTCGTACTAGCACATACTATAACAGCTGCTAATTGGTAAAGATTGAGCTGGTTTTCCAAGTGTATAGTACGTTTGATAAGGGAAACCCAGATGTCATCATACTTCCTATAATCATTCTTAGACCTGTTGTTTGAGTAACGCGGAGTCCTCACGAGCCCCGAGTTAAGACAAATGCACGCATGTACCAAATCAGAAGGCGATAGTGTACCTATATGACCGCCCTTCCAAAGCTTTATGACTGCATTTGCATACATCGAAGGATTCATCGTCGTGCGCAGTTCAAGGGAGATGGGTACCTGGTGTTGAAATTGATTAGGCGTACATGGGTGGCGGATCATAGCAACCGTCTGGTCATGTTTGTTATACCATTCTTGAGTTTTCACATCAGCCTTCATCATGAGAAGACGGTCTCTCAATTTCATGTTTTGTTCGCGTGCGATACGATATGGTTGTAGGTTTTCTTCCACTTCTGCGCGCGTTAGAAGAGAGAGTTCGCGTGTGCCCATATTCGCAAATGGCGATGTTCTAGACATGGGATCTCCAGCGGAGTTGGTGTCCTTTCTGCTTCCTGCCTCAGCACTTCGATGAGTGGGTGACGAGTCTACGTTGTGTGAACTATCTTTTCGCTTTGCGCTGTGATGTATAGTAAACAATTCATCATCGCCGTTCCCCGTATAGGTATCCTTTTTGCTGTTGAAACTGTCCACGCAAGGTGAACAATCTCTTTGCTTGGATGTATAGCTAGTAGTAAGCAACTCATCGTCAGCGTCGCTCTTCTTCGGCCTGCACTTCTGTATGGTACTCGCACTCCTGTAGTTTTGTCCAACAAGGGATCGAGTTTCCTCGGTTACCTTTTCAGGGTCAACTTTCACACTCAGCTCAGTGGCCTTCTTGACAGATATGTGTTTTGGATTAAAAATTTGTTCACCACCTGCATCCTCCTGCTTAGATGAGGAGTGATCTATCAACAATTCATCACCATGCTTTCGCTCAACCCCCTTCTGGTGATTAGGAAGCGTATATATGGTTTCGCAAACCTCTGTTGGCGCGGGCGTTGAATCCACAGCTCTCAACACATCGTAATGTGCGTTTTTCCAATCGGGCGACAGAGGCGACGAGAGTGTGATGTTCGCACGATTGACCACTGTGGACTTTGTGTGGACATCGCCATCACTTCTACTTTTCCCAACGGTCAGCTCTTCGGCACTGTGGACACGTTCATTCATCCATTGACGGAAACCAGGTGTGCTGTACAGTACGTCACGGTCACCGGTCAGTTTTTTGAAATGCGATGAATCAGTCGACTTTGAAATAGTCTGAATGGTATGCAACGTATTAACAATTCCATCAATCTCTTCACATGCCTTTTCTTCTATACTTAATACAGGGCCTTCGTTGTAGTTGGATATGTGGTCACTCATATTTTTTTCTCTCTCCACTTTCACACGCGTCTCGCTTTCAGTCTCATTGAAAGCAGGTGTGCTGGATGTTGAATCCACCGAGCGAGATGAGGTGTGGGGTGTTGCATTCACAGAGTGAGATGTGGTGTGCGTACTGGGTGTTGCATCCACAGAACGACATGTGGTGAGTGTACTGGGCGTTACATCTACAGAGCGACATGTGGTGTGTGTACTGGGTGTTGAATTCACAGAGCGAAATGTAGTGAGTGTACTGGGTGTTGCATCCACTGAGCGAGATGGGGTGTGTGTAGAGGGTTTTACGTCAAGTTTCCGAAAACTCAACCATAGCTTTCCATTCCCCTTCTTACTCACACCTTCATGAATCAGCTTCGTCTCTCCATTCTGTTGTTCCTGGGGTTGTTTCTCTTTATTTGGTGCATGTGTGCTGTGTGTGCCGTCTACAGGGCTGGGCGCTTTGTCTGGTTTCAGTTTCACACCAGTATTTAGCCTCAGCCATAACTTGCCGTTTCGGTTTGCACGCGCACCATCATATCCGTCAGTGCTGTTGGAATATAGCCGTTTTCCACTAGCACACCTGTTCAGTACATTATGTGCTGGACGTCGTCTTAGCAGCGTTGACACACAAAGTCGTGTACACACAGAACAATTAGTCATTCTACGCCACAATTATTATCCCCATCAAGAAAGAAATGTAGATACATATACTACGCACTGCGCATGGAAATAGCACTAGCGCACACATTGCATAACTGAGGGGGGGGCGGGGAGGGGGGGAGCTTAAAGTCGAATGAAAAGGTATATGTTTGTGGGTGGGTGAATCGGTGAGTGTGTATGTGTATGTGTATGTCTAATGTGTGTTGTGTGTGTGTGTGTTTGTCGTCCCGCATGTGAGTGAACTGTCACAATTGGCCTCTTTTTGCACAACATAGTAAGTACCGAACTTTATTTATTTCGTGTGTTTAAGTAAAACGGCCGGCCGAACCAGTGGTAGTGAAACGAAAACCAAAACAAAACACCACACCGCACTCACTCACTGCACTGCTAAGCAGCACATACACATATACACACATACACACGAACATACGAAGAGACGAACACACAACATAAAAATCACAAACATCACGAACACTCGAACCATACCTTCATCCCTCTATATATCTACCCTTGCACGTACGTCTCACGATGGGTATAGATCTGCTCAGCGTAGTGCTGGCGCTGTTGCCTGCAATGGCGATGGCGGCAGAGAGCCTTGTGATCGAGAACGTGCAAACGAAGATAGATCTACAATCGCAACTAGTAAAGACTGCGCACACTATCACAGTCCAAAACACTGGCGACACTGCGGTCGATTTCTTTGAGGTCAACTTCCCCACACCTGTAAAAGGATCGTACGCTTTCCAGCGCTGTGTTGTGGATAAGACCGCACTTATTCTACGCAATGTCTCTGAAATGGATGCAACGCGAGTTGACTCGGACGCTCAAAAGGTAGTGAAGTTCAAGGAACCGTTGTCTCCTGGTAAGGCGGCCACACTCGTGGTACGCACAGTAGTAAGTCATGCTTATCTGCCATTTCCGGCGGAGATTCCGCAGCACTCTGATCAGTACATGAAGGTTACCTTCAACAAGTACTTAGAGACCCCTTACACCGTAACATCCCAGAGCATTTCCATCTCTGCTGATCAGATAGTTGCAGTCGACAACAGACCTTACAAGCCGGCTAATGGTGTGATGAGTCTTGGTCCGTTCAAAGAAATCGATCTAAAGAGCACTCAACAGCAGTCAACCACACTCGTAGTAAAGAATAATGCGCCGTTTCTTGTCGCTGAGAAGATGGTACGAGAAATCGCTGTGTCACATTGGACACGTGTGAAAATTGATGATATTCTAAGTTTGAAGCATATGGGTGCAAAGCTGAAGGGATTCTTCTCTCGTGTAGACTATATGCGTGCTCGTAACAGTGCTCCCGCTGTTATATCCAATTGGGT
Source organism: Creolimax fragrantissima (assembly GCA_033442365.1). Lineage (NCBI taxonomy): Eukaryota > Ichthyosporea > Ichthyophonida > Creolimax > Creolimax fragrantissima. Next base: position 29,773 of record JAWQFL010000001.1, read on the forward strand.
CACTATCCTTCCTGCAGAAGCCGCCGACTTTGACTATCGTGACGAGGTGGGAAATATTTCTACCAGGTAGGTCCACACGTCGTCGTTGCGAGAATATGAGTAATGATATAGTATAGACCGATGTAAGGTATATATGACACACCCTTGGGTGCGTATGTATGTGCTCATACATCCAGGTGTAAGTAAGTATATTCTCTTGTTGATCTGCATATGGACAACCATTGGTGCCCAAGATATTATTTGCTTCGGTTTCGGTGTCACGTATCGCACACTGCAAAACTCTGGACAGCATGAAGAAAATCAGTACTTCTAAGCACTGCTCACAAGAAAATTTACAAAATTTCTACTAGTGGCTAAATGATCGAGTTCGGTGTGCTCCATTGATTCTCCTGCGTGATAAAATGGTGTCCATCGTTGCTGTTCCTTTGTATTTAATAGCTTCTCTTTAGAAGAATTCGTATATCTGATCCAACCACTGACAATATTTTTCCTAATGATTTACAGCACTATAAGAAGTACCCTTAAAAATCACAAGCTGACGCTCACGCCTCGCTTTCCTATATTCGGAGGATGGAAAAGTGGTTACATGCTCAACTATACTCTACCTGCCGAGAACCATCTAAGCACTGATGGTATGGTACACTAGCGTTTATACATACAATGTCTATCTTACGTCTTGTTAACGGGAAGAGGATTAAATGATTCTTTTCGAAATTGGTGTCCCCAAATGCATCTCTGGTTCAAATTCATCAGTAGTTACCATGAGATTAATTTTTTTGCTTTATCGTCTAACATTTTATAGGAAATGGAAACTATCTCTTCAAGCTTCCCGTTGTTCCTCATGTATACGACAACTTCGTCATTGACGAACTGGAGCTTCGTGTTGCACTTCCAGAAGGTGCCAGGTGCGAATAGTGGTTTTTGACTAACTATATTTCCTTTAGTCAATTCGTTTTGGAGATGTGAAGATGATATGTATATCTACGTTATAACTTGATGTAATTTTTGGTTTCAAGTCGTTTTACGTTTTCATGTGAGCAATCGTTGTGATTATGTTGCTGAAAGATGTCGTCTCGTTTTCGTTCTAGATTACTTTCTCTATTGTACGTCAAGAATTTCGTGTGTTTTTGAAGCTCTAACCATATGTATACATAACCTCGTGGGTTTATTTATATTACATTTAAAGCGATGTAACGGTGAAGAACAAGTATGGCTTTGATGACCAGAGCATTGACGTGAAACATACTTATCTCGATATATTGGGACGACCAGTCGTTGTCCTCACCAAGTACAACGTAGTTAACGACCACAGCGGTAACTTTGAGGTATGTCGGCGTCCTCATTGAATTTTTTTTCAAATGCAGTTTGTAATATCATAGCTCTCAAGTTCAGTGGGAGACTTGGTACACTTCTGGACCAAAAGTAACTTTGTGCTGCATTGTGTCGTATATCTGATATTTATTGCAGGTTCGTTATCATCTTGATACTTCTGAGACGTATCATCAGCCTTTCCTTCTGGTAGGATCCTATTTTATCGTGTTTGTACTCTTGATCGTTTATCTTAGAAGCGACTTCCGTCTAGACCGCACTCCTGAGGTAAGTTTGAAAGTTTCACATACAGCCATGCTGTTTTCAATATTTCTAAACCCTAAACCCTAAATTGGTTATCCCATACCTGCGAATTATGCTAACCTTTGTTGTTAACGCTTATATCCACTGTTGTTCCGCCAGGCAAAGAAGACGAACTAGGTGAAGAGACTACAGTATCGTATATACATGTATACCAATTCAATGCACGAATAGTATTTATATAATCCCACAAATGAGACAATAAAACTGATTGTCAACAGCTATTCGATTTTGTTCAAGAATAATTGAGAGAAATGGATTCGCACAAGTATTTTTTTCTTTAGCCTCTTCTACCTCATTTTTACAGCAAAGCCGTGAACTGTGTATGTTTATTAAACCAAAATGCTTTTATTCGTCACAAATCAATATTGATGGCACGTACGTATATTTACTTACTCACAAAATATAAGAGAAACAATCGAACCGTGAATAATATAGAACTATACTGTGAATTCATATACCTAAGGATTTATTCAAACCAGTTATTGGAGATACGACATCGTTAACCAGTCCCCAATTATTAGCACTCTGTGCATTAACGAAATTTAAACCCTACTGCATGTGGCAGCAGAACACTCAGTCCTCTGTTTGTGTATGCATAGATAACCGAAAAAAATATGTGGACAGAATACGTAGCTATTGCAAATACGTAGCTAGCTACTTTGCACAATTTACACACAAACGTAAATGCATAAATATTTCAACAACATGCATAGAAGTAGGGTTCAATCCTATGTCAAAATACTATATTTATGAGAAATTCTATATAATACAACACGGTTGAAACACTTGAATAAAATTACCCTTAACATACAACACATCATGACGGCTGAATTCCACCCTTGCGTGTGTACCTGTAAAGAGGCCCTTCTTTGAAGCGATAAGGAAGTCGCCCATCCTAGGCTAATTCAAGTCTCACCCTTATGCGTGTGTCTGTAGAGAGAGACTTTTGAAACGATGAGGAAGTCGCAATTCAATGCTAATTCCAGTGAACCATTAATAGGTTTCATTTATACAACTTCTATTGACAAAACTATTGTAATAGGACATTAAAACCAAGAATACCGCTTACAGGATGTACAATACTCCTTGAGAGGTGCAAGTTACTATAAAAATAAGAAATTAACAAGAAAATGCGTACCAAGTACTTAATCATACTCCGCAAGTGACTTAGAAAATTCAGGATCGTTCTTATATTTCTTAAGAAAATCCAGAGTACTCATGCTTTTCTCAAATTCTTATCGTGGGTCAGTATACATACACTTTGACTAGAGTGAGTCAGTATACATACACTTTGACTAGAGTGAGTCAGTATACATACACTTTGACTAGAGCGAGTCAGTATTCATACACTTTGCTTCAACATATTACAAACCAGTATACATGTACTTTGACATACACTTGAGTGAACCAGTCAGTATACATGTACTTTGACATACACTTAAGTGAACCAGTATACATATACTTTGACATACACTTGAGTGAACCAGTATAAAAATCTATTTAAGAGTCTTTCCAGGGGTGAATTAAGCTAGCAGTAGGGAATACCTAAAAAAAGAAGATAAGCATTGTATGATTAAGTTGAGCACAGGCACAAATAAAATAACAAGTGTAACAATTCGTTATGAGGTACAACCTCACATATTTGTTTTCACAAAATCACCCGGCCAAAGGCTTTCAGCGGTATCTTTTGGTTTGTTTTGAGTAATGTACAGGTCATTCTATCGTGGTCCACCAAGTACAGTATATCCACTCTTTAGCATTGCGAGTTCACTTATCAATACACGGGCACGAATGGTTTCCTTCTGTAACGCCGACTTAATCGACAAGTATGACAACGATCGAGATATAAAGATCTGCGACCCTGTGTTCCGTCACTATGGTGGAAAGAGTCAGTTCTGCGGCCCGATAAGGACACTTGAAGCTTTTGAAGACAACACGAAGGTCAGAACGATGCTCGAAAGTCCGGGTGACCAGCACGTATGTTTCTGTATTTTGTTTTTCGCTGTGTATGCAAGTATGTATGTGCACCTGCAACCATGACACTCTGCTGCGTTGTCATGAAGATATATTCAGTTCTTCTGAAGATTTAAACACAACGCATTGTTCTAGACGTATGGCTGAAGGTCCATTTGCGTGCACTAAAACGAGTAATTGTATAGAAACAATCTGTATTTTGTGTACAGCCTTGTGGGTTATAGTATATAAAATATTTTATTTTCACCTTTTTCTTCTCCTAGAGTGTGTTTTTGTTTACTTAAATAAACGCTACATTGTAAGCTCAGTACTAGGAGAATGGAAACACGCTTTGTTCAGTACGCACATTTATTGTTCGAACAATATTCGTCTGTTACACGAACAACTCTTTGCGCCTGTTACTCAAATCTTTCTTTGCGTTCGTTCGCCCTCGTACTCTCACCCTTATTCATGGCAACTCATCACAGGTTCTCGTGGTAGATACAAAGGGTTCCACTCGCTTCGCCATGTTGGGTGACAAGTTAGCAGAGCTTGCTGTGACCAACAACTGGGCGGGTGTATTGGTACACGGGTGCATCCGGGACTCAGCGATCATCAAGACCATGCCCCTAGGTGTAATGGCAATGAACACTTGTCCTAGAAAAACTAAGAAACAACAGAGAGGTACTACTGGAATAACCCTTGAGGTATGTGTATGTGGTTTTACCCATTTTTCAGTACGGTCAATACTGAATAATTGCCTTAAACGTTAGAGTACGTGTTAGGATGTATTTTTGTTCTTGTTTTATTATGATTCTTTTAATCGCTTCGCTTATTTTGTCTTTATATGCTCGTACATCTAATCATATACATACGGTAAATTGACTTGCGCAACACCCCACAGTTCGCTGGCGTAAAATTTACACCAGGAGATTATGTCTATGCCGACGAAGATGGTGTCATCCTTACAGATAGTCCAATAGATATGTAATCAGAACGTTCTAATGCAATTGCGATGGACTCGTACAATAATCAGCAATATAGACAGAACTATTGCGTACCGAAAAAACGACTCTTTCGCTAGTAGCACTAGATGAGTATAAGCTTATATGTAAGTTTTGAATGGATTTATTACGCATAAATGTATACACGCATATGAATAATAAATAGGTGGATTGTTGTAAGTAAGTCGTATTTTACTATACTGATTGTAGTGCACAACCCCCTCATTCTGCAAATTGCTCATACACGATCCTGTATCTTGAACAATAATGTCCTTAAATAGCATGGATATCTGCATGACTATATATACATATTGTTGTTGTCTCCGTTCAAAATATTTTTTTCCAAAAGATATTTCCAGGACGAACGAAAAGGTCCAATCTAAAGATTGCCTGAATGTATAATTTTCTTGTAAAACAAATCGCAATTTGTCTTATTATTTTACATTTCATAGTAAGTACACTGGGACAGTTAAACCCGTTGCCATTGAATTGTATATCACAACATCACGGCGGATTATTTTTGGCTAAAATCTAATAGTACGTTAAACTACTGAAACAGTGTTGTTTAAAGCACGGAGGGATGAGAACCTATTGTAGTTTTCTTTAGAGACTCATGAGAATTGATCAATCTTACCAACAAAAGCATGTATGAACATGGTGCACTAAAAGGGTTTGTGTCGAATATTGGATAGTTTCCAGATACCAGTAATGTGGCAGTACTGCGCCATGCCAACACACAGTGCGGCAAACAACGACCAGCCAGCTTGGTATACCAATGGTCCATACGTGTAACGTGATGCTAACAACTCGCACACCAACGGAGATAGTCCACCGAATACAGTCACGCCCAGATTGTACGACATGAAGCCAGAAGCGCGGAGAGATGTGGGAAACAATTCGGCGACCCATAAGAACGGCACAGCACAGCACAGTCCCTGCACAGCTCCACAAACTGCGAATGCAATGTAATACACGGTGATGTTGTCATCAACCAAAACAAGTACCAACCAGAAAGTGATGGTAACATAGAACAAGATGAATGTCGAAAGAGTGTGCATCTTGCCCACACCGATGGAGTCTGCTAGAATGCCCCCAAATGGTGTTACAACGGTGGACATGGAACTGTTAGCTAAACCCATCAGCATCGCATCCAGGTTGTGCACGCTCTTAAATTTTTGTACGTATGAAACAACATAGATACTACCAATGTACCAACCCATCGCACATGCAGCAATACCGAAGAAACCTAGCATGAACCGCATGGGGTAATATCTAATAATTGCAAACAGGGGAAACATGTTGTCGTGTTCTTCTGTATTCTCGGCTGCCTTTGCGACATCATTGTTCTTCATTGCGGACGGTAGGTTCTGTAAAGAAGAAAATACTTTCTTATCTGCAGAAACCTTGCCGTCTTTATGTGTGACGTGTTGAATGGTTGCAGTGCATGGCCCTCGGTCGCAGTGTATATTTCCACTCTCTCCAGATTCCAATGAATCGCTGTCTTGTAGATGGTTCATTCCGCTTTGATTAGTTGTGAATGCTGCGGCAAGGATAACTTTCTTTGCTTCTTGTATATGCGTCCATCTTAGGATTAGTGAGGTACAACCCGGCACAATTGAGCACAAGAATGGTAGACGCCATCCCCACTCCATCATTTGGTCCTCAGTCAAAACGTGTAGCAACATGGCTATAAATGCTGTGCTAAGTGTGAAACCTATACTGGCACCCACGCTAATGGCTGCACTCATTGCTCCGAGAACATGTTGCTCTTTGTACTCAGCGATGTAAACACTCACACCTGCAATCTCACCTCCGGCACAAAACCCGAGGATAATTCGCAGTATTATAAGTAAAACTATACCAACATGTCCGCCCGTATCACCGCAACACGTGTACGTTGGTAATATTCCCTGTCCCACTGTCCCCACTATCATACCAGCGAGAGATAAAATTACAGACAAGCGTCGCCCGATCTTGTCTGAGATCCATCCAAAACAAGCGGCACCGAACGGGCGTGCAACAAAGGAAACAGCGAACGCAGACCACATAGCAGTAGAATTCCCATGAAAGAAGTTAGCATCAAGTTGCGTGGAGAGAAAACCGAATGAACTCAACTCAAACCATTCAATCACATTTCCTAGGATTATGAACCAGATAGTACCGATAGAGGTGATGCTCTTGGCAGCGTACCCCTCCGGCAATGATATCGCACCCATTTGTGTTATTTGACGAGAGATGAGCCCGTATCAATCACCGATGTAATGTGTGTATCCAATGTATTTGATAATGTCTATATCTGATAGTACGGTGGTTCTCAGCGTAGTGACGTTGGTATGCTTCGTATGCACACTTCCAACTTGCATTCACGATACGCAAGAGAGAATGGAAAAAACCTTTCTGTATACGGCAGCTTTAGCTGAAGCCGAACGTTCAGCGATACAGACAGCCAAGCAGGAACTCACTATGTTTGCGCTCCGAGTATCAAACACAGATATGAGAGGAAAACCAAACGCACCTGCCGTAATACAATCCATTTGTGGATGTCAATAACTGCATATGTGCCCCGTGAGCCGTTTCTATAGTACACCCCAATCAAATCTCTGCAAACCATCGATTATCAATTCCCTATTCTTAACACCACCTCGCAGTACGAAGTCGATAAAAGAGAATAGTTACGACCTATGATCACAGTCTCACCGCTACTGTGTGGAATGAACATTATCGTTCAAATGATTGAAGATATGTCATGCTAATCGGTTCAGATACAACTGGTATTGAATCTATGCAGTACTGTTATTTTTTGAGAACCCACATCGGTTCAGATAAAGGAAGTATTGAATGTATCCAGTATTATTATCTTTCGTTTCAAGTATCTGTTCTGATTGTATTATATTACAGTTATGCTTGCTGTAATATACATGTTTCATTCATAAAAATGGGCATATTGACAATCCGAGAGATACAACTGTCAACCGCACATGTTCGAACGTCACAGATGGACCAGTGTAGTATTCGAAAATATGGATTATTCCATGTATGTTTGCATGAGTTGAATGCGGGACAGAAATAAATCGTAGGGCATGTGCATTTATCATTGATAATGGACCAAGATAATATAAGAACGATTTGACTTTCATAGCAGTTTCTTATGATCGAATTTATGGCAAATCCAATACGGGAGTCATCATAAGCACATAACCAATTGACGTATGTTTTTATGTATTGAAAATGTCATACTCTCATCTCCAATACACCCAAACAGTACTATCCATGAACCTAGAAAATTCGTTTATATAGCACTATGGACGTTCGCGTACTCTTCCTTCCCGTAGTGGCCAAGACTACCATAACTGCCATGTCCGCCGCAACAGAATATGATTACAATTTATGCTATAATAGTTCAGACTGCTGCCCCGCTTTTAATTACGTAAGAAATACTGAGCATCTACCACCTCATATATTCTCCGTTATCGCAGGCGCTCTTAGCATTACGTTGATTGTTGGAATGTGGGTGGGATTCAACATGGGCAGGAAGTTGAGGTTGCAGCCCTCAACTGGCTATACATATGTTAACTCTGATTTAAACCATGCGTAGTAATATTTAGACTTCATTAATTGTAAATCCTACTTTCAAACTTTATCCATTGTACAAAAATTGAAAAATTGAAATTTTATTTTCACGTATATTTCGAAACCACCACTGCACATACAGTCGATCGTAGATGTGGTAGTACTTTGAACCTGTGTACTAAAGACAGCGATTGTTGCTCTGATTATTGCTCGGGAGTAGGATTGTGTTTTTAACTTGGGCTCTCATGTCTCTTTCTCCTCTTGACTGCTTTTAGGGCTAATATCCAATCAGCCAATAATCATGATAAACACCACACGCTATCGGTCCAGAATCACCCGCGACATGTACAACGCCGTCTATATTCCTCTCCTTGAACACTGTAGGCAACCCTTAAGTAAAAAAGAATATAGACCCATACCAAAGACAGCATGACTACAGTCTCCAATACCAAGATCATCATCATCCCCGCCAACTACCTTGAAGAAGAACAAAAGCGCGATGGCACACACTCGGTTTATGTTCCGTTCGATCACAACCTCTTCCTGTGGGAAGACATTCGTGACTCCATCACGGGTCGGGCGACACCCAACATCGCCAACCTGGCAATGAGCAAGAGACACCTACATAATTTCCGAATGCACACATTAAATTTTAATCTTGTATCTGTTCTCCTCATAATTCTCGACAAGAAAAACACAGTCAGCTTATTTTATTCTACGTCCTCCCATAGCGGTAGCCGCCCTGAAACCCGCACGATCCGCTGCAAGATAGAGTTGTCGGCCTAAACCAAAATGGGGTATATATTCAGCCATACTACGCGTCGTTTAAGTATCGCAGTAAAAATGATAAGGATCTATAAATAATTGACAATGTTTATTTAGTTCTACCACGTCCATTCAGTAAGGGTAATATTCATTTATTTACACAGATGCATTCTTTACCGCCAGCCAATTACACTGCGCACCAGCCGCTCAGACCCTGCTTACCATACTTCTTTACTGATTGAGATCTTGAAACCCAAAATATACCTCTTGTACCACACTATTGAAAACTAAAACAAGTTATTGTTTTTCCGTTCAGGAGTAAGTTGTAGTATCTGCGGTAGTAGTTGATTAACTCGTACGCCCACCATCCAGGCTCAGACGCAGCACTTCAAAGATACGTTATTAACAAATATCCTCAACTCCTTTGTCAAATCAAGCAAGCAAATCGCTCTACGCATTTTAAGATCACTTCATTGAACTAACATTCTGTATATCTACGTTGTAGAAGGCAGTTTATACATAATAACTTGTGCTCATACATAAATACATATATACATATATACATACATACATGATACATAGATCCTTCCAATTCTTTTCGAAAGTTGATTGTTTTGATGATATATACTGTACAGCCTGAATAGATACTGTGACTACAGCATTATTTATAAGTAATATTCACACTACAGTCTGAACAAACACTGCAATTGATTCTTCATATGTGATATTCATACTGCACAACTTGAATAAACACTGATACTACAGTCTTGATAGGTGATGCGTACACTGTATAAATGAATAGACACTGTGACTACAGTTTTGATAAATGATATGTACACTACAGTCTGGGACTTACAACCTTGGCGGAAAGGCATTTATGGGGTCACACTTTCATTGGAAGAACCGATCTATAGCTGGCTACACATCACTCTACAGCACTAAAACTGTTATTGACAGTATAAGAATACAGTATGAAAAAGTCAGCCACTGTGAGAAGAGTTTTTCGGCTCGACCACGACAGTGCCCACACACACACACGAACACACACACACACAAACACACAAACACAACAGAACACAAAACGAAAACACAGCTAAAAGCAGAAGATGTGCTTAAAACGTTGCCGCAAAGCACCAGATGCGCTTACAACGTTGCTGCAAAGACTACGTAAAGGAACCGAACCAAGGATCGAAACATTAGAACGCTTCAAGTAATAGACAATTCATTGAAGATGTCTGTGATTGAACATCATTTGTATGGTCTCCAGAAATGGATCCAGGGTCACGAATCCACTACCGAGGTTGAAAAAACCGAGTTCTTGATGTACACTGCCGTCTTCGCTATTGTTCTGCCGTTTTTAGCTACATTTATTGGCTACTTTTTTTATATCGGCGTATTCTCGGCACCTACGAAGACGGACGAGCCAAAGAAGGTGGAGACATCAAACAAAGGCGAGACAAAGAAGAAGAATTAGAGGCATCAAAGAGTCACCAATTGGCGCGCTATTCTGCAGTTGCCCCAAGTTCGACGAGCTACAATTCAAGAACAAATATATTTGCCGTCTGGAGGAAATGTGCGCATTACTTTTCTATGCTATACTTGGGAAGAACTGTAGTCAATGGCATGTATATTTTTAAGTGTTTCGTTATCCACCATACGTCGTGGGTAGAAAGTCACAAGAGAATGGCAGGCATGAACAAAGAACACAGATGCAGTAAAAATATATAAATCATGTAAAGCAGATTGTTACTCGTAAAAACTGGGTTATATAAGTGAAATCCGGTTAGAAAGCCAACTCTATAGTGACTTCAAAATCTATGCATATTTCGTCTTACGTAGCTGGGCTATTCTGTAGCTCACTAACAAACAACAATAATACATTAGCGGTGTGTTCAAGTAGGTGCACAGGAAATATATAGTTGAATTTAGGAAGTATTTGCATGTGTTAAATCTCAACTAAAATTTAAAGGTAAGTTGTGTTTGTTAAACATCAGTAATCCCTGCATCTGCGTACACAATACGAGCCACGGTACTCGCAACTTCACTCGCAGTCAAGCATAGAAAATGTACACTTACACCATTACGTGTATGTATATACATATGGGCATATGCTTGTACGTAAGGTTGTTATTGTGCGTGCCTGTGTCGCTATAAGTGTGGATGTACCTGAGCGCATTCGGCTTCTGTTGTAGAGGGTTTAGGGGTTAGACAGTACAAAGACGTGTCAAAACGGTTAATCTGAGGACACTCATGAGAAATAAAAGTCTATTCCTCGGCATCATATACATGATCATCTGTTCCACACACCTTCGGTACCTGTGCAAGTGTACAACGGTGCGCATGTCTGTGAGTTGGGGTTTTTCTGCTTATGTGAAGAACCGGTGTCGAGGAACTGCAGTAGTATGGCTAAAGAAGCTAAGGCTGAGGGCCTCATGAAGGAGCTGCAGAAACTCCGCTGCAGATCGCAGTCCTTTCTGCGCGAGAGAGACGCTAGCAGTATGTGGGTTTTTGTTTTCATGTGTATACATACAGCCAGGTTGATATATTCTCACATGTATGTACATCTATGAGTTTCATGGTGCTAAGAAGCAAGCAGATACAAGTCTCGTCTCATGCCGGCGCTGACTTGTCATGCGAAAACAAACACGCACGCGCATATACTTGCAGGCGCTTCTACTTCACCGGCAGAAAAGAATGTCACCCAAAATAATCTTGCGTTCCGTGAAGTTGTTGTCGCTGTTAAGGACACAAACGATGCCGTTTTTGAACTGTTTGTTAGACAACAGTCCGATTGGAAGCATCAAATGGAGGCAGCTAATAGTGAGTGGAAAGTATGTGAATATCGGTTTTCCTTTCTTATCATGCACTATCACATGTAATTATACGCTCACCTACGTACACAGTAACTTTTTACTGCATGCTAAGTCAATATTGAAATATTTGAGTTATCCTTCCAACCTGCAATCCATACTAGCTGGCACGTTATGTTCCTTGAAGACTGCGTATGGATTCACGACAGAAAATAAGCCAAACCCGCAGGCAAGCGTGATAGCCTGCTTATATACAAGTCATGCGCTCATAAACTATAATTTTTGCATGTCTTTCTCACACAGTCAACTATTTGTTTTCTCACCTCCATACTTGGGACGTTTGCATATCTTACTCCAGTACTCCTACTGCTTATGGCGTTCCCGTCCATCTTGCACACACATGCACACAAACTTAAGTACACAAAGTATATACACAAACTTACGTACACAAAGTATATACACAAACGTACACACCCACCCACCCACACCCACACCCACACCCACACCCACACCCACACCCACACACTCACTCACTCACACCCACCCACCCACACACACACACACACACACACACACACACACACACACACGCACACAAACGTACATACACCCCCCCCCACACAGTATGTATTTACACTTTTATCTCACTACGCAAGTTTTTCCCTCACACATAGACCAAATTTGCTGAACAAGACGCACGCTGGAAAACACGCATGGAGATCCAGGTATATAGACAGCCTTCATAAGCCTTTTATATGTGAATCACATTTGATGTATTTTCGAGCAATATTGTGACCACTCTCTTGTTCATTATATGTCTGTGTTACGAGTGCATGCTGATTTATGTATGTTACGACTTTGTGCATTTATTGTACTTATGGATAAATATAAATGTGTAATATGCATTTTATGTGTAGGAAGCTGGATGGAATGTATGCATTTGTTCTTGCATCTGCTTTGTTTTGTGAATGAATATGTAATGTGTATATGTCTTGTCTGTGTGTAGGAAGCTGGATGGAATGATCGTATCACACAAATGGACAATGCTATAGTCAGAGAACAGGCCAAATTACGAGCGCTGGAGATACGAAGCGCAGAGCTCACAGGTCTCACACCATAAGATATTATACTTGTGAGTATCCATACAGTATATTAACTAGATTTAAGTGCATACGCACACATTACACATACGCCCGACGTATACATCCATATCTGCATCACAAACTCCGTGTAGTGTCTGTCCTGTTGCTCAATTTGTGTGTTTCATTCTGTTAACTGTCGAATGTAAAGTATGATGAAATTTAGATTGGCATCTACTTGTAGTCCATTGACTATAGTTACCACATAATGGGTAGAAGTGGGTCTCCTTAAATCAAGATTTTGATCTTGCTGAGTTGTTACTTATGTACTAGTACCTATTTGATTGTTTTAGAGTCATCATAACTAGTCGTTACGAAGCCGGATTATTATACTTAGTGGGTTAGGGTTTAATTAGGCATTCTCATTGTAACCACTCCGCGCATCTTGATAAACGGACTGGTTGCCCCATTGGCATCTGAGCTATAATTTCACTTAGGGGATGCTATGGTTGGTATAATAGTCATACAGCTCGAGCTCAGTAAGTCGAATCCGCCAGTAGAGGATGTGGGGAATGCTCTCGAGTCTATTACTTAATTTACATGTTTTATTCTTTAATAGTTCTGATAATACTTGCAATCATGTGCGACACTATTATGTTATATATATACTTGTATGGTATTCTGATTTGGACGATGGCAAGGTTGAAAGTATAGGAAAATCAATTCCTTCTGGACTTGTTTACACAATACCGTTTTGTATGTCTTCGGCACTCCTACATTCTCGCAAATACCTGTTATGTGAAAGTCTTATAATTGAAGCAATTATCTGAGAGATATTCGTCGTGAATTCCTGTAATTACTAGTCTAAATGTCAGAAAGTCGATACGACTTACACGCCAAACGTAGAATTTAGTAATCACAAGTCTAAGTGTTGACCAGGAGAAGCGTTTATTTCGTTTGCAAGTCCACAAGAAACCACACATGCACTGAGTACATATACTGTTGTAATCTTGCCTTCTTTCGAATGTGACGCCACAGTAATGAATGCAGTTGATAATCACGAGTAGTATGGATGATTAGACTCCAAAAGCGTAAACGGCAATACATTGTGTGCCTGGTAGTAGTGCTTTATAGGTGGTATAGAATTCACGTGTTGAAATGGATACCCATGCTAGACAATTCGTTAGACCCGAATGTACGTACATACTCGGATCATGAATATATATTTTTAAGATTTTATGTTACTATAGGAACTGTATTCTAAAGCTCAATCCATAATGAGTGATAGAATATATGATCAAGACTAGCCTCAATAAACTTGTTCATATCATTTATATATCCTAAAGGATTTACTTTTGTCCCACCTGCATTCTAAACTGGATGTGTGACGGGGTTTCCTTCTTCGCACTTCGCATACTCCGCAGTTGCTGAGTAACTTTGGGCACTAAAGCAAGCTAGCACAAAAGCTAAATGCTGATTTATCCGCCTGTGTTCTATTTTATATCCACGATCACTCACTCTACATCTCTATGAAAAGGTCGAATCCAGGTGCTCAACGGTATCAAACATACTAAAGTCGGCAACAATCACGCCATCAGTACAATAGATCGTTTCCTCACAACCAGACCCATTTATCATGACCCCTGTATCCTGTATCTCCGTTTCTGTTTGTATTTCGGCCTCCGAATCAGGCACTATACACTCGCTTATACCCCCAATCGACCCATTCACAATCCCGTTTTCTCCCACCTCAGCACACACATATAAATTCGCTGTATTCACTGCTCTACGTTTGGGTGTATTTGAGGATGTTTGTGACGACGTGGAATTCCTTTCCGCCTCTGATTCAGATGTTATGATCTGAGTCGTACTCTCAATGTTCTTATTCAGAATCTGTGAATTCACTCCACTCGTATGTACATCTACTGACCGACGACGTGGGCATGCACTTGAGGGTGATGGCAACACCGACGCATTGAAAGACATACCAAACTTGGGTGCAGGAAGAGCTAGATGGCTATCCGAATTGCATAAAGCGTTTCGCAGTCCACTCTCCCTGCCCTGTAAGAACATCCCATCCACACTTCGCCGTCTATTAGTCCTTGCATTGGCTAATTTTGCCCGTACGGCAGGCGACACTGGCTGAGAATTGGAAATTACTGTTGCATCATTGATAAGTTTGCGCAGCCCTACACATTTATCCTGGTCGGCGAGCGTTTCACTGCTGTGTTGCGTACTGCTCGTTATACTTTTGCGTTTCTCATAGACACTCCTTCTCATTCCACGCAGGTAATCGCTCATTTGTCCTTTGCGTACACAAGTCAGCATCCCAGCAAACTCGGCCTGCCAGTGAATATCATTGGCAGTGTAGCTGCATCGAGCCTAAACATATATACATAGGAATATAGAGTTAAGAAAGTGCACTTACAACAGCTTATGTTGTGTTTCATACATATTCGAACACACATACGATGATCCACATACCGGATGTACTTTTTGAAATGTGCATACGCGCTTGAGTAGCTTGACATACAAATACCATAGTTTACATACACCACTAAGAACGCGGGAAAGGAGTCAAGAATCGCATACAAGCCAACAAGTTCTTTCCGTTTTATACGTATAACATATATTGTATAGCTGAGGTGAAGCCTGCTGTGCAAAGTTAAATGTCTTCAAATGTGTACAGTGCTGATTCGGTACGAACTCATTCGAAACATGAGTTGCCAATTTCGGCTGTATATATGTCGTTAACTAGTCATTATTTTGCACTAGACAAGGTAACTTCTATCTTCCAGGTGTAAGCATGTACGTTTTCGAGATGTGCTAATACAATTAAACATGTATGAACATTAATACCTAACTCACGATAAATATAGAACGACACCTCATAGATAACCTTAAGAAGTCTCTGAGAACGAGTCTTCATGAATTCAATGTACTTCTTTACAATTTATTACAATCTAAATATACAAATATGAGCTCCTGTCAATAGTATCAGACTCATACAAAATTCATGAAATAAATATAATGCAATACTTTTCACAAAAATATAGCCAACTTCTATACCTGAAAATTATCTCCGCAAGCCTCATCAATAGCGTCCAAGATTGCAATAATCTCAATACGTTCCCTCACGATCTCTTTAACTGTCAATCCATATAAAGGTGAGCTCTTGTCAATAGGATGTACCACATTCCATGGTAAGTTCAGTGACGGTACTGAAAAGTTTAGCCCTCTCACACGCCCAACTTGTTGGTTTAGCTCAAAGTTCATTTCCTGCACAGCAAATGGAGAGATCGGATTAAATATTGTGTGCGTGTTCTTGTTGGTGTTTACAGCTTTTTTGTGTGTGCTATTCACGATCTGATGGGGACGTGTGATCTTACCATAAGTACATTAAACCCAAAACATTACCACAATTAAAGTAACCATACATATATATACAAAACACTGCATATACGTCGTTAGGCACACAGACAGTGAGAAAGTGGATTTGAGATTATTGTAAGAAGACATGTGTGATACAGAGATATATCCACTAAGACTGACCTCACAGTCTACAACATACCGCTACTAAGTATGTACCTGAGTGATATAATCTTCTCCATGGCTGTTCGGTTTGTACTTGACACAGAGTAAGGCAAATGATGCGGCACACAACTGAGCTTTTCGAACATTCGCAATGCGAAATACAAGGCACGGTTGCTCGCTTTGTTTGTACTCACCTGTAAGCACATCCCTAGTGCAAAAGCACGTACAGCAAGTATATATACACGAATATTCATAAACACATAGATGTTTACAATAGGCTTGCATTGCAGGTGATAAAGAAAAAATCTATAAAGAAACCATAGCGTTTTCAATCTAGAAGTACACAATCAGCATGAGTACACAACTGGATTCATCGTATTACTTACTTGCTATCTTTGTTCTGGATAAAAGCTGTGGCCACCGTGTTATTAATTACCGCATTTGACGAAAATATGATATTGTTCTTAATCTCAGATGGTCGTGACAGTTTTGTAAACATCAAACCAGTGAGTGCGGAGTATACTAACATAGATGTCCACGACTGTAGTGCTGTGATCAGATTACATAGAATACTACTTCCTGGGTAAATTACACCGTATCCAATTGTGTCTTGCGTCTGTACTGAGAAGAAGTACGCTTCAAGAAACGTGGCGTCTGCATTCTTTGAGTGAAAAGAGCTTTCGTTTTGGTACAGTCCACCTTCTAGGTAGAAAAGCACAGCAAAAAATGTAGTTATGGCTGTGTATCCTACAGTAATTATTGCTACGAGTGTTGACCAAGGCAGATCTACTAGATTATGGTACCTACGTAAGTATAGAAAAGGTGTAACATGTGAAGACTGTGTGCTTGAATGAAGAAATACGAAATGCGGAATTAGAACGTTTGTGAGAGTGTAGAGCACGTAAATTACGCTTACATTGGACTCGGTGTGCATGCATCTACTCATTTGTGGAATTCTATAGATGTACACTTACATAGGTGTACCACTATTACTACATAAAATGCATGCATGCTTTAGGCAAGCGACAGTACGTAATCTTATGCTCCGGAAGTACAAATATATATTATAGTTTCATATAGTCTTGTCATACAAGTTATGTTGGAAGCGATGCTGCGATCTCGATCCTACATAAGTGACATTTAATGTGCCGTTTTTCTTAACCAACCGACAGTACTCCAAGGTATCAGATTGGGACGATTCGCGAGCATTCGCACTGTCACTCATGACGTATGAACTGAGCAAAAAACTATAGTAGCATTAGCTAGAACTCACGAGACCATACGGTACGTTTTTGATTATTTAGCTCTTGACTATTTACCACACATGCACGTATGACTGTATGGGAGAGAGAGAGAGAGATTGAGCGCGTGATGCACGCATGCATGCATGTGTGTGTATGTATGTATGTATGTATGTATGTATGTATGTGTGTGTGTGTGTATGTGTATATATGTATATATGTATGCGTGTATGTGTGTGTGTGTGTATGTAAGTTGTGTGATGGGTGTTTTTATGTATTTATATGGATTGTTCAACTATCGCATTGTCAGCTAAAATCGATTTTCAGCACCGCACTGGCACTGCACATCAGCAGAAAGCGTCGCTCGTACTTGTGAAGTGGCAGCGACCGCACACCTCACTGCACATCTGTTCACACTGCACATGTGTTCAAGCCGTTAGTGAGTTCATGGCGAGGTACGCGGAGTGCTTATGCGGTGGGCATGTCTTTTAGCTGTCACTCAGCGTCACGCCGGTTGCAGCGCACATTTGTACCACAATAGGAAGGGTAGACAACAGTTTGGCGGTTTCACGTTGAATTACTTATATGTACGTGTGCGTATGCAATTGTACAGTCGCCACCTTAAATCACTCAACTTTTTGCTAAATTTTGTGCCAAGTAAAATTATCGTTACAATTTTAGTTGTTTTTGTTACATCAAAACTGTCCATAAATCATTCTCTCTCTCGAGTGCGTCAACTAGTGTACTTGATGTTGAGATAACAAAATGTAGGTTGCAGTAAATTTGACGCGAAGATATAATTGTGCAGCATAGCACTTCGATGATGTTATAAAAATCAAAACTTTGTTAGGGTAAGAGAACTGCTTGTTTATCAATTCCAGACACTTGGTACATTAACCAAGCGAGAATTTCTTGTTGGGAACGAGACAATCATTTAATAGCTCTAACTCAAAATTGCAAGAATTTAGGTAAGTACGTCCATTCTGTGGGGAAATAAAATACGAATATTCTCTTCCTTCCAACACGGACGAAGACTTGAAGTGTTTGCAAAAGGATAATATCAGCTTGGGAGTTGCGGAAAATATTTGGTTGAGTCTTTCAAGTTGTACTGTACACGGAAATACACACAATCCATGTTGCTACAAACACAAAACATCACAAGAGTGCATGTGGTATCTAATGCAGAACCCAATATGTACCATGCAGCATATGCTTGTTTGTGCACGTGTACGTGCAGCCCATCCGTTTGACGATGTTCTGAGAGCGACATAGGTTCGGAGAGTGGGGGTAGCGTAACCATGGAAATCGGTAAAGCTACCCTTACGAATTCCAGAAATTGTTTACGTACTTTTTTGTGACGTATAATCAGACGAGATGACCAGATCTACCGAAAACTGTCATGAAAACGTACTCTTTTGCACTCTACATTTATTTTACCTTTCTTTCGATGGCACTTCACACACACACACACACACACACACACACACACACACACACACACACACACACACACACACACACACACACACACACACTACACACACACACACACACACACACACACACACACACACACACACACACACAGTCGCAACACGTGTAGCTGCAAATATGGATAACTTCTACGTATGCTTGTTCGCGATCCTGCTAGTGGCCACAGGTGCGATCGAGTATGCTAACCTCAGACGTTCGCGGGCGTCAGACAACAATATGCCTGTGTTTACAGCTAGTTTCCTTACTTTCCGCAACAACTACATTTTTGTGTACTCGCTGATGATGGCAGGAGATTGGCTTCAGGGTCCTTATGTTTACGCACTTTATAGTCATTACGGGTACGTAAATTGTATTGTCCATTTGTTTATCTTTCTCGCTGTGACTCACTGCGAGTTTATAGCATTCTTATAAACCTACAAAATCGTAACACGAAGTACCTCATCGAAAATTATCGATTAAGAAACAGTGTACATCGTTGGAATTTTGATCTCTTTTTAATCGCCCAAGCAGATATTCTACGGGTGATATAG
The DNA here is from genome assembly GCA_033442365.1 of Creolimax fragrantissima. Taxonomy (NCBI): domain Eukaryota; class Ichthyosporea; order Ichthyophonida; genus Creolimax; species Creolimax fragrantissima. The sequence goes on from JAWQFL010000001.1 coordinate 49,385, forward strand.
GCCGCCTTTTCATAGCCGGTTTTGGTTCATCATTAATTGTGGGCACTTTCGTAGGTTCCTTAGCCGACAATATTGGACGCAAAAAAATTGCCCTAGTGTATTGTGCCACCTACATCGCATCATGCCTTACTAAACACTGGTCCGACTACAATGTGCTTCTGCTAGGCCGATTCTTTGGTGGTGTTGCCACCTCTCTCTTATTTTCTGTATTTGAGTCATGGCTCGTAGCCGAGCACTTCTCACGCGGATTCGAGACTGTCTGGTTGGGTGCCACGTTTTCCAAGGCCGTTTTCTTTGGGAACGGCGTTGTTGCTATTGCGTCTGGCATCCTCGCCAACTATCTCGTACGCGATATGGATTTCGGACCTGTTGCCCCTTTCGACGCCGCGATTTGCTTCTTGACCATTGGTGCCGTTATCATCATGACCACATGGACAGAGAACTATGGAGAGAAAAGCATGGACGGACAGGCAATCAGTCTTTCCTCTTCTTTCTCCGCCGCTCTCCAAGATATTAAGAATAGCAAAAAGATTTTCTTGCTTGGATGCATGCAAGCCGCTTTCGAGGGGGCTATGTACACATTTGTATTTCTATGGACACCTGCTCTTTCGCCCGCTGGGCAAGATATTCCCCACGGTTTTATTTTCGCTACTATGATGGTTGCTTGTATGCTTGGTAGTGCGTATGCCGGAAAGCTGTTGACTAGTGAACAGAAGCCCGAGTTCTATATGGTGAAGGTATTTGGTGTTTCGGCGGTATCTATGCTTGTCCCTGTGATAGCACCCTTTTTACTGGGAAACAACACTCCCATTGGAGCTACCAACGGGATGAATACTAGTGGTTTTGCACAACTCATCGCCTTTTGCGTGTTCGAGGTGTGCGTTGGTATGTTCTGGCCCAGTTTTATGCAGATGCGGTCTAGATATGTACCTGAGGAACATCGTGCCACCATTATAAATATTTTCCGCATCCCGTTGAATCTATTTGTGTGCACCATACTGTACAATGTGGACAGCTTTGAGACAACTTCCCTCTTCATGATGTGCGGCGTTTTCTTGGCCATAGCTACCATATGCATGGCCAAGTTCGAAAGTATTACCACAGTCACAAGCATTGTTTAGTCCAAGAAGGCAACACAAATTTTTAAAAATGCTCCAACCACAGACTTCTTTGCGGAACTTTGTCGTCTCAAATCGATAATTTGACTGCACAGGCGAGCAGTGCAAAGTCTGGGTCTATAAATCCTATTAGATTTAAATGACCACTCTAGGAATTAACATAATAAAAGCGTAAGTTTATCCATATTGAGTGTTTATTTAGCCTGCCTTTCTTGCTGTTGTCGATATATTCGAATTTCCCGCACTCATAGTTCTCGCTAATGATATGAACCTCGGCCAAAAGTGCACATGTTATGAGATGAAGCATTTTAAGTACGGCCTTGGTCTCTATTCACTTTACACTGAGACAAAGAACATGGATATCATATCGGGATGTGCCGATCACACGCTGGGATAAAATCAAAGCGAAACAACCGGATGCGTCAGAAAGTACCAGTTATACTTGCACATGCCCAACATTTTGCATGTTACATTGTACTAGATGGAATGAGCCGGAAATTTTGAGTAGCGTTCGTATAAGCACTTTATTCAGAAAAGCAATGTAAGAACGACTCTTTACATATTATTTTGTTTCATCAATCTCCACATTTGAAGTCCAATAACTGAGTCACCACACCGCATTCGTACGACAGATTAATGACATACCCACGTATACAAGTAACGAAATAACGCACACTGAAGTATATTCCATCGGGACGCAAGAGAACTTTTCTACGAGAGTTTTACCAACTATAAGTATCAACTAGACATCCGTCGTTTTTTTTCTGCTTTTCAATATGTGTACTCCATTTCCGGAACTCATCGCCAAGGACTGCGTTCACCTCCCTTTGTTAATTACTCCATCTACAATCTACCTCAATTGTTGGAAGTAATCAGCGCAATTGTTGCATTCATAGACCCGTCGCTGAACATTGGCCACTTTTCAACAACTGCGCACTAATGTATTTGAATTTAAATACTTAATGTATAAATGCCAAAGAAGCTCTTTTGCACATACGAATCTATCATCCTAGGCGATATGGGAGATGTCCTATAATCTTGACGTTATCAACGAATACAGTAAATAAAAAGCTATTTCTTGCCCGTCTTCTTCTCGCCAGTGAGTACTGCCAACTCTTTCTTCAGTCTTAGAAGCTCCTGTACTTCTGCACCAATGGCCACCTTATCAACTGGGTCCGCATTCTTAAGCGCTCTCACAGCTTCTCCTTGCGTTTTGATCTGTCCCTCCAGGCAGGCAACCTGCGAGTGAGTGAGACAGGTTGATTGAGGTGGGTACGTGTACGGGTGTAATTGTATGTTTGTGCAGATGTGCTATATGCATCGACAGTAACAATGACTGAAGCTGACAGCAATTCAGAACAGACTCCAAATAAGATAACATACAACAGCTGGATCAGCAGGGGCAACATCTGTGACCGGAGCAACATCTGTTCGGAAGCACAGGAGAAAAAAATATTGCTCCAGTTATTACGTGTAAAGAAAATAGTACTTCTGTACTTAGAAAGATATTTAAGATTAATCTCAATGACGCTAGAAATAATCATTCTACAGTTTCAAGATATACTCTCTAAACTCTTACCGCACATTCACTCTACCCACTTGGACACATACAAAAAGGAAAAATACTACATAAGCAAAAACTACAGGAGCTGTAGTGACTATTCCCCATCATGATAGACATACAAATATAACATACACATACATGCTTGTAAAACGCGAGTGGAAAACAAAACAAACCTCTTTCAGATTGAACACCGGCAAATCTACTCCTAAGCTCATCAACTGTGCTTTGTTCAATCTTAGAAAATAGAATCTCTGGTGTGCCAATCTCATGCCCAGGGGATATAGCAGAATGATAGTATCCATAGTTCAGACTCAGCCTATGCGTTTATTCGTAAGTATTTATAAGGATCGCACATTGTGCAAATGATAAAGTCAGTGAACAATAAAGGCCTGATTGTAGAGTGTCAGTATGACTTATCACAATCTTGGTTTCATTCTCTACAGGAACTGTGAAAATCTCGTTTTCAGGAGTGTGATTGAGGGCGAGAGTGAAAGTCACAAGAGTAAAAGTACAATTGTACTATATGAACACGCCAAAATGCTGTACACACAAACAAATACACTATACCTACATGCTCCGTCCTCTTATTGCAATGGCAGTTTAACATATTATTGTACATACAAACACAAGGGTATGTAGACACATACATGGGGAGGTTCAAGAAACCACACAAGCGCTTTGCAGACTCGGGCATGTAGGGCTCGATCAGAGTGGCCAATAAGTACGCTAGATTGGCTGCCAAGGACACTACAGTACCACAGCGTTTAACATCACTACAGGAATTAAAATAATTGAATTTGAATGGGCATATTCGTTGTACCTTCTGTGGACGTAGATGTACCAAATACTAAGAATAAACTTCTCAATCGTATAATATAATCGTACGCGCATAGTGTCGATGTATGAACATACGATTTTGCTAGTACCCAAGGTTTGTTTGTTTGTAGGTACTGATTACCCAGTCGAGAGATGTCCATCGCCACGTACGCGGCTTCACGAATGCGGCACACTTCCATAAGCTGTACAAATATTTTAAACAAAGGGGAAATATAAACAAACTAGTAATAAAGTTACGGTTGAATCCACCTGTGCTGTAAACAGTGGTATTAGAAACAATAAAAGTAGAAGCAATGCGTGATAAGCGAGCTACTAACAGGGTCAAGTCAACAGATACATAGATGTTCCGCTTTCAGTAAGTCCGTCAACTTAATAACATGTAATATAATTTGACCAGTCATATACGATTATTGGTAGTTAGGTTCGTAAATATTGTGTTTTAGCCAAACCATATAACCAACATATTACAAACCTATGAAGTGTCCATTCTATCTTCGCTTACAATGCACAAGAATGTGACCAAACAACATACAGGTATTGCAATATACATAACAGCGCAAAGGTTCGCACCATAGAAAATCAACGTAATAACGAACGAACCTTCGTGTACTTCGCTAACTCCGTGTTAACTATGCCAATGAAGTTATAATCTTCATCTGTCACACCCAAAGACACAGAAATACGAAAAGAGATCAGTATGAAAGAAATCGCGGTAAATGCACTGGGAGCGAAGCTAGAAAGAGAGGCCTCCATATCAATATGCACATTCATAGTACATACGCACACACACACACACACACACACGGCATACACACAGTAAACGTTCACACATTTAAACATCAATGCATTTAAGCAGTTAATGATGCATACCGTTAGGGTTTGACTCAGGAATCTTGCCGCCGAAACTGTTTTTTACAAACATTAGCGCTCGGTGAACAAAGTTACCCAAATTATTGTTTAGAATATTGTTGTTACACGCAAGAAAGTCTCCCCAACTGTTACGAGTATTATTATGTATTTTTTTTTTCCAGAAAATAAATGAGTAGAGTCAGTTAGTGACTATATGAGAAGCTAATCGCGGTTTGTATATAAGTTCGTGTGAGTATACGGGCGCAACGCCAATATGGACAGGTGTTGGTAAGTTGGGTAATAAAAAAAATCTTGCCCACATGAATGTTTAATAAACAATTCAAACAATCGTACCTGAAGACAGAATCAGAGTTTTCTGGACGTACCCACAACAAATAGAAGCGCCAGATATCAGCCTTGATGCCAGTCTGCAATATTTTTGTTATTTTTGTATGGACGTATGGATATGAGTATGGATGTGATCGACATACAATTAATCGTCGGAGAAATACCACACATAGGTCTGCTTGAGTGGAATATGTTATGTAATTCGGAACATGTCTATATATAAGCGGAAACCATCTGGCGCAACACTCGCACATTCAGCTACGCTCATGATTAGTTGCTCACACAACATCCTTACTACACATACACAACTACAGATGACACACCCCTTGGGCATCGTTTCCAAAGACTCCTATGCCTCTACTCTTGCTGAATTTTGAATCTTCATAGTTGAGATACTCGACTGAGTTAAGATGTTTGACCTTTGTCCATGGCTTACCAGTACCAATGAGAGACGTAGGGAATATTACGCCATGGAAGGTGACGTTATCCTTTTGAACGAGTGAGTGGAAGGTGTTAGAGGATGAGATTGAGATGTGGCCATAACTGCTAGAATCAGATAGTTTATGATGATTGTGTGTTATGTATTTGTTTGTGCGTCGAGCGTTTGATCGATAGGCGACGTGCACGTGGACATATTGTACGGACATGAGGGCAGACCTATACCTTGGCCATGAACTGGTATAGTTCTACGTTGTTTTCTGGAGTATACCACCACTCTTTCCAGTCGTCTGTATAGTTTGCAGTGATTGAAATATATCCAATGGGAGCATCAAACCACACATAGAACACTTTACTGGACATTTCTCCATCTAAAGGCACAGGCGTTCCCCTGCACGAATATATATATATTACATGTATGGTGTTTGTGTGTGCGAAACGATGAGTACATTGCAGTCGTGCACAAATGCAAAGTGCTTCACAATAGGCATACCGATACACTAAACGGAGAGAATGAAGGTTTGCCATATTTTTGTATTTAGAGTGTTACACATGTATATTTATAGCCGTACCATTTGAGATCACGAGTGACACATCGGGGTTGCAATTCGTTGTCGACGTGGAATTCTGACTTCATAATAGAGTTGGCAGATTTAGACCACGGACCTATGAATGAATGTAGGGTGTGAATGTAGATGAGTGTGCCGAAGAGAGCCGGTGAGTGTGACCAAAGAAAAGATTTACTGGCTGACCAACTAGGTGAATGAGAGTACTCTCTGTATACGATTAAGTATACGAATACATTCCATTAAGTAACATGAAATCAAAATTGAATTAGTGTACATACACATTTATACAACTTGGAAACATACATTTAGCGTTAGTATCGGCGTACCAGTCTTTAAGATCTGTGCTGAGTTTTGGGATATTCAGATACAAATGCTTAGACTCAGTCTCTATGGGCCTCCTGTCACAAACCTGCATACAAGCAAGTTGACTATATGAAAATCCGTTTGATATGCTTGTGCTGATGTGAATACGCAACATTGAGTAATATGCACGTAAATCAGTGTAAGTGCATGTGCATGTGGTATGTCTACCTTGCAGCGGGGATTGATAAGCTCAATAGCATTGATGAGTGTTTGACAAGCGTCACATTGATCACCACGTGCATCTTCATATCCACAAGTAGGACATGTGCCTTCGACGTAACGATCAGCCAAAAACCTGGAGAGTGTCGATATGAGTTGAAGTGTAAATGAGTGAATGTGCATAATATCAAGGCGTACACATGGGTGTGAACTTGAGATTACATACATGTTGTTTCACACTTGCATCTATGCAGCGTCAGTTGACTTTTGTACCTGCATCTACACACACATATATATACATACCGCATACAGGACTCGCACTTAAGCTGCATGACCGTTTGGTTTACAAGGTTATCTTGGTGGTATAGATCTAGGAATATATCTTGAGCTATCTTCGTGTGTTTTTCAGTAGTTGTGCGTCCAAACTTATCGAATCCGATGTTGAACCATTCGTAGATCTCCGCATGAAGGGCGTGATATTTGTCGCAAATCTGCCATGGTATTTGTTGTCGTATTAAGTTATAGTGGATGAGTGTGTGGTGTATATCTGCGTAACAAGAATACTCCTGAATGCTTCAATAAATATACATAATCAGTGTATGAAATAATTGCATTCGCCAGCACATTTGGCACAACCATCGCGTACTCGACTATTATGCCTCACATTCACCACAAAGAACACCAGTACTTACAAAACAGATAGCACACTCGCTTCCGCATAAGAAAATCCATAAAATACACATATAGTACCTGTTGGGGCGTCATTCCCTCGGCCAGAGCTTTAGTTTCAGTTGTTGTCCCATACTCATCAGTGCCACAAATAAACACAGAGTTATAGCCCATCACACGAGTGTATCGGGAATACGCGTCAGCCGACAGTACACATCCAATAATGTTACCTAATTAAGAATTTGAAAGAATGGAACTATGAGTACCATTTACCTGATGATCTAACCATATATGCCTACACACGAGAAGAGCTTACGCATACACATATAAATTATAACCGATACCAAACAATCGTCTTTCTCCTCCCAACGAGACATCACTGACAAATTCCAGATTACTGGAACTTGTAAAGAAATATACAGCACATGCATAACGATGAAGTACACGAACCATTGAGAACCATTTAAGCAAGACAATACTATCATATCTGCCATGTTCAATTTTCATTCTCCGCTTCGGGCTTGAAACAGACACAACAATTGCATTGTCTTGAATAATACGTACATAAGATTCACGTTACTTGCTAATTATACCTAAGTGGGGGACGTTATTAACGTATGGTAGAGCACTTGTGATCAAGATATTTCTCTCATTTGCATCCTTCTTTGGCAGTACAATGGCGTCTCTCACGCGCACAGGCTCACAGTCTCCACCAGATCGAAAAAACTTCGTTTTCGCCGTAACAATCTCCTCCTCTGTGGCCATACGGAAGCTCTCGCCTACCTATGAGTTCACCCACACGTATTTGGTGTTATTTTAATGTTCGTGTTGGTGCAAGCGTGTTACTTGGAGTATATTTATATGTAGATATACACAAGACTTTATGCTATGTACGGTCATATTTATGAATACAGGGGATATGATGCAAGTCTACAAAATTTGTTTATGCGTTCCATACAAACCTCTTCCACAGCCGCCTTCTTCTGCTGCGCTTGAGGTTTACTACTTTTCTCGCCTTCAGCGATTAGTTCGCCAATCTTTTCGGCTGTTCCAAACTCACCGCGGGCATAAGTCATCGCAGCGACCTCACGTTTCGCTTCTTCAATGGCCTGTACATATATGTACATACAAATGAGCACATATGTACGCGTGTTTTTTGTTCATATACGGGTTATATTTGAGAACATGAGCATACGGCATGTGTGAATACGTTCATGTACGTGTACGGTGATATGTATCTATATTTGTGATTGCGTTTCTGTGAACGAAAACGTGAACAGAAATGTTTACATACCTGTGTGTGGATGTATTCACCCAGATTCATAGAATGCTGTGTAACACTTTCGTTTGTGACGTTAAGAGCATTTGCTGCTGCGCCACAAAGTGTCATGAGTGATTCGTAATATTTTGTGACTGCGTCAGGCACCTAGTATAAAAGTGTATGTATATGAGTGCATAAGCGAAGGAGCTCTGCTGCCGTCCATCGCTAGCGTAGCAAGCGATTGCCCGCAGTTGGCATGTAAGTACGTCTATGTACGTCGGTGCCAGCATTATGGAAGCGACAAAACTTTGTAGTTAGATAATAGTCACATCTACATGTTCATATGAATGTATGCATCAATGCACAATTAGACAGATAAACACATATTTGTGTATCGTACGTTTGCTTGTGGAAAACAAAGTGTGAGAGTATGTAGCATGGCCCACAGAGCCAAATCGCCGGCTGTTGGGTTACCACAAAAACTATGTGAGTCAAGAAGAGTGGCAATGTAGTCTAGTTTAGATGGGAGTGCCTTTGAGAGGTATTGATCGTTGGGATGAGCCAACCGACCAAAAACAACAGGTCGTAGTTGGCTCTCTTCCCATCTAATCGTGTCATCGTCGCTGCACGTGTAAACATGAAAAAAGGTATTAGCTTGTGCGAGTGTATGTGCGTACCCTTATACATATATATGTATATATATGTTTGAGCGCGATTTGTGTGTTTCTCATGACTATACGAGAGACGAAATGCTATGAAGGATAGGGAGTTACTAGGTGCTATAGTTATGCAGACATGCAAAGCATGCAGGTAGTATTTTACATGTACCTTGAAGCTTCGCTTGCGACATCAAATTTCCCTAGTAGATACGCAACCGAGACGTTACTGGAGAACAAGCGGGCGCCAGAGGGAAGCTCAAGACATAATCCTTCAACATCGTACATAGGAATATGCGGGGCCATGGCTACAGTATGCATGGAACATGTTAAAAGCTGCTTGCAAGACATGCACGCAGAGAACAATACATGGCGGAGTATTATTTTAGTTATGTATGTACAGTTATACACGTACCGGATTCGACGAGCTCTAAAGAAATGCCAGCATGTTTAGCAGCCACGCAGACCTTGGCTGCGAGAATATTCCCAGCCGTGTGTGTCAGTTTCATTGTTCTACGTCCTTTTACCTGACAGGAGTGACCATGGGTGAATGCTGGTTTAAGTAGGATTGATAAGAAACCAAAAACATGCACACATACACATACAAGAACGCACGCACGTACACGCGAATATATACACACATACACACACAAGCATGCACGTACGTACACACCTACGCACAAACACACATGCCCGTGTGCATGGACAGGCGAATACACTTGGGGAGCACAAACAGTTTGCACACAAGTGCAAAAACTCAAACACTAACACACACACACACGCACACACATACATACACACACATACATACACACACACACATGTACATGCACACACACACACAGACACACAAACAGACACACACACACTCACTCACACTACACCTTGAAGTTGCCACAAGCGAAGGGGAGAACAAAGCGATGTGTGTATTTGTGTCGAATTTTGTTAGTCGTGGGCGTGTATGGGCGGGCACTCACAGCTCTCACTCACATGCGGCGCTCAAGAACGCAACCCAGTCACAACTGTGACGTCACTGCCTTTTTGCTGTTTGACTGACTACTACACATACACAAACGCACTCGTTCACACCACAAATACACAAAACACACACACACACACAGAATTACGGAATTACGCATGAAAGCAAAGAAACACATACAGCAAACGCTCACTAGTAGCTAAACCATAGGCTAAAGAGACAAGCAACCCCCCCCTCCATCCTACGTTCTCGCACTCAACTGTACGTGAGTTAAAACTGGACAGAAGCAAACATGACTGAACAAACGGTCGATCAAATCTCACATATCATGGATTCAAACCCTGCCATTACTGGAGTGGTTGCTACAGACAACGCTGGATTATGCCTCGACGCACGCGGAAATTTAAATGCGCGAACTGGTGCGTATGTGGCCTCGATTGTATCTCGATCTAGAGATTTGCACCCGCAAAGTATGTCTCCTGTAGTGTCCATCGAGTCAGACACCACTACCCTCATCGCAAAGCAACACGGGGAAGTAATTGTATCCACTTGCCGCCAGTCGGCGTGACCAACGTGTGCAACCGACTAGACGAGGAAGTTATAACCAAGATGATATTAAATTTGTGAATAGGCTATATTTCAATGCACTCTGTTGTGTATGTTTAGCTTCTCGATTGGTCATTTGTAGGGAGATGAAACAAGATGCAGGGGTTGTGCAGAGCCAATTCAGTGTGCATTTTCAGTTATATATAAGCAGGAAACCATGTAATTACAGTGTTATATATGTGTAGCACTGTGCACGCAGGCATTCGTACACGTAAGTGTGCCTTGCTACAGCAGTCGTTGTTTCAGTTAAGTTCTGAATTTCAATATCTCTCGGTGATATTATAAACAGCGATTGCACGAGTCCTCAGCAATGTGTGTAACAAGTATTGTTGTGCGTTTTACTAAATATAGATAAGTTGTCTTACATTTTGCTGACATGTTTCCCTGTTTACTTGTACATATCTGTGTGCATTTTTCTACCATTATATCAAATACTTTGCATTGATTGATAATAGTTATACATGCATGTTATGAAATCTATTGACAAACTGTGTGGGTATTTTACGTAAGGTCGGCATGGTGAAGATGGTGGAAAAAACTCATGTAATTCAAAAATAAGCGTGTATTCTTACCAGTCCTTCGGAATATTGTTTTTTTCGCTTCAAAAGTCGAAATCATATAAGACATAGTCCAACAAGTATGTTTTCCAAGAATGTTTTTTTTTGGACTTGAGCTTCAAAAAACTTTCGCTAGTACTGATTCGGTACCATACATCGTATGCTACTAGGATAATTTACGCATGAATATAATATGCATAACCTCGCAAGCACGTTGCTATGGTTTAATATGTTCACGTATTGTGAAGCGAAAATTAGTCTATAAATTGGAGATAAAAGAATTCTGTAAAGGTGTTCTAAATTGTATAGCGAGGCAAACATTGTCCATGTGCGCCTGAATTTGCTCTACCCATAAGAATTATATGAACATTAAAAGTTTGACACCCCGTGGCGAAATATCGTACACATGAAAGATCCATACACTACTATATCGAAGCAAAAGGAATTGTATTAGGAAAAAGTTCTTTTTAGAGAAAACACAATTAACTATTAGATTAGAATATTGACGATACTCGAACAATACATGCACATATACAAAAATTACGTATTAGCATGAAATAGACAAATATATATGTGATTATATATATTCTTTATACATGTCCGTTTCAGCAATAAACTTGAACCAAGTACTGCTGTAAAACATTTCATTGTCGTAAGCTTCCCACGTTCAGATTTATATTTCTGCAGTAGTTTGACCAGACGACTGCAGTTTTCTCGATGCCATGTTCGTATTGTCCCAAATCCTATTCAAATAAACGTATAGTACACCATATACTTGAGAAGAAAAAAATGGTGTATACGCTAACAGTTTCAAGGTTTCATTCTCTGAAAGTGTATTAATATTCGTGATGGCGTATGGTTATGCGCATCGTATACCTGCGAGCTTATTTGTCGTATACTCATAACCATATATATTTGCTGTATGTGTTTAAGCTTTTATGTTGTAGTTATGGTGTTGCTCTATAACTGAATGTAAATCTGCATAAAAGCTTTGATTTTGTAATCATGTTTTTCCTCCATAGTTGAACATCTCAATCTACTTAAAATGTCTAGCTGTTAAACAAAATCCAAAATTTTCTCAACGCATTCTAGGTCTCTCCGCTCAGTCGAATAAAAAACTACCTACTTTCACACACCTTTAATACTGAGTTGATAGAAACGATTGTGTCGTTAAGTTTCTCAACATTGTTCCCGATCCTTTCAACAAGCATCTGTAATTGTAAGACGATCGATTCGTTAGTTTTGACTACAACTGAAAGTCACAATTTCAACAGATAAAGAAACACTTGTTTGCAACTTTTGCAAGATTATTGTACACCTTCAACTGCAACGTGCAAGTTTAAAGCACAATACCCCCCCCCCCTTCCCCCCCTCCATCCCACCATCTATTCATTGTACTTACGTCGATCAACAATTATGGTGTGAACATATAAGCGCGTGTGTGGGTGTGTATATAAGTGTGCGTGTATACAATACATATGAAAGGCTAGTGTTTGAAGAACGACAATAGACCTCATTCAGAATCCGTAAACTTTTTTAACTCGTCGTATACAATACATGATTGGTATTAAAAAAGGAAGCTAATTGCAAGCGTCCAAATTGATGGATACATTGTTGCTTCATCGTGCTGCATGAATTCCATTTGTACGCGCTTAAAATGATGCAACGTAGCTTGGAAAAGTACTTGTAATTGTATTCAAATTCGAAATATGACTGTCTGCCAACCAAAGTATCAACACACAAGAGCAACAAATGTAAAATTTCGTACATGTTGCTGTTCGCTGTGAGGATTGTCCATCTTGCTGTAGACGTTGGATCAACGGTGTGTCTATAGTGTAATTGGAGGACGGGTGTGTTGGTTTGGATGGATGTATGGAGAGGGTTTTGGTACAGTATGAGGTATGAGCTACGTTGAGGTATTTCCATGTATGATAGTAGACGAAATCTACAAGCACAGGTGGAAAGATACGGTATAGTGTTATGTATAGTATGAGAAATGAGCGTTGAGGTAATTAATGTGCATGTACATGTAGGAGACAAACACATGCAGTTGCGCTGGCACTGGCGCTGGTACTGACTACGGCTATGGCTACAGCTACGGCTACGGCTACGGCTACAGCTACGGCTACGGCTATGGCTACAGCTACGGCTAAGGCTACGGTTACGGCTATGGCTATGGCTATGGCTACGACTGCGTCGACAGCTACCGCTACGGCTACGGCCGCTGCCGTTGTCAGTGTTGTGCAATTTTTTCCCGCGCAAACTCCTCTTCCAATCATAATTCATCACCCACCGCATACGGGTGAGAGGCCCGCACACAGCTTGCTTACACACGGGTGAGAAGCCCTCACATCTGGCTTACACACGGGTGAGAGGCCTTCACAGTGTGAGATGGCCTTGTGCTTGTTTGTACATCGTGCTAAGTAAGTAGTTCGAGAGGTTGTGAAGGGTATATAGCTATTGGAAGCATGGATCGTTTGTGCACACAGTGATTCCTTAACGTTCGTGATGCTTTAACGTTTGTGAAGCTTTAAAGTTTGTGATTCTCAAAGGTTTGTGATATTTAAGTTTTATGTCTGCTGGATGATCTCGTTTTGAGCGATGAAAAAGGTATTTTCGGTTGGATTCAATGCAACTATCCTTCAGTGTGACTATTTGCTAGTGCAATTCATCAATCATGACCATCACAAAGCATATCCCACACAGAATCAATCTACGCAACCCCTGCGATTTTCTTCGCTTGTTGAAATCAGGACGTCTTTCTCCACACACCCAAAAGTTACAGCACACATGGTCTTTATAAATCATACATACATTTTCATTAGATGTACGTAATCTTTCTATAGATCTTGGGTGCAAGTTATTCTCATCATTTTTTGAGTGCATTGTTCTTAATACCTGATTCACTACTTGCATACTGCTGGAAATGTGGTAGTATGTTCCTGACTTTCAGCGCACACATACAACACCAAACATTTTTCATACAGGCCCTCAAGTGCACAACTATTCCCTTAACATAACGGGGGGGCGAAAACGTGCGTCGCTGTGCATTTATTATTCTACGAGTAAACAAGCGATGGCTACACGACTACGGCGATGTTTTCTAGGAGAAACTACGTAAGATCAAAAATAAAATATACTGCAACATGCATGCTGTCCATGTTCTTCAACTAGCAAGGACGTGTTTATATTCTCACGTCTGTATCCTTCCAATAAACTAGAAACTTGTCGTGCTTGTATCGTGCGCGTCCGCAACGGTGAAAGTTTCATTCTGTGCTTCCTTTGGCTCGCTTAAGTATGAATTTCTTCGTTCCTTTACTCAACGAAACGCACGGATCCCCTAGCAGAGCAGGAGAAGCATCGGGTGTACGACTGAGTGGTCTGTATATGCACTATTGATGGCGAGGTGGTAACATTGAAGAGCATGTGTACACCCTTCGCAATTCACACGAAGACCAGTGTGTTAATAGGGGCTTAAACTGTTTCTATTTTTAATAACAGACGTCGACTGTTTAGGTCATTCATCCGCATAGTGTTACATGTACCCATAAAGCACGCATGTGAACGTACACCGCACACTTGTTGAACTGCAAACGAAGTGGCATGGTAGTCGCGATACACGTCTGAGAGGTAGACAGAGGTAGGCAGATATATAGATTCAAATAATTACATAAAATAAACTGTCGGGCACGGAAGCACGTAACGTGAAACGCAAACATGGCACCTGTTGCACATACAGACCTTGAGAAACGCCTAATAATACAATTTCAACGCAGTGCTCAAAGGGCAAGGCAATACGAAGATAAGACACTTCATGCACGTGCTCTTTCACACATCCCTACTCTCTCATTGTACGAGAAAGCACACGCAGAATTACATGCTGGCACACACATTCACGATGAATTGATCAAACAGCTATTGAGATGGTTTAAAAGGGATTTCTTCAAGTGGGTGGATAAGGCCCCGTGTGAGAGGTGTACTGAGTTTAATTTGTCGGCTGGCATCCCTGTCCCGGAAACTGAATTAATCGGAGGAGGCAACCCAACGCCCGAAGAACTAATGCATGACGCCGAACGTGTTGAGATCTATTTGTGTACACAGTGTAATGAACAGGTATGAAAACGTAAATGTATGGTATACGTGCGTGGGTGCGTGTGCAAGTACGTTTGGGCACGAATACAATAGTTGTGCGTACTTTTGCGCCCACGCGCGTGTATGTGTGTTTGTGTGTGTGTGTGTGTGTGTGTGTGTGTGTGTGTGTGTGTGTGTGTGTGTGTG
>JAWQFL010000001.1:64710-298412 GCA_033442365.1 Creolimax fragrantissima
TGTGTGTGTGTGTGTGTGTGTGTGTGTGTGTGTGTGTGTGTGTGTGTGTGTGTGTGTGTGTGTGTGTGTGTGTGTGTGTGTGTGTGTGTGTGTGTGTGTGTGTGTGTGTGTGTGTGTGTGTGTGTGTGTGTGTGTGTGCGTGTGTGAATGTATGTGTTGTGTATGTATGTATGTGCGTGTGAGTGTGTGTCTGTTTCTGTGCGTGTGTCTGCCCGTGTGCATGTCGTTCTTGTATGTACAAATGGGTCACTCATACTCAATACGTTCGCACATTCACACACTGTCCCTACCCCTCTTGCAAATCGCCGAAGAAATTTATCGAAATGTTTTGTTGCTTACATTTAGATACGATTCCCACGTTACAATGACCCCGGAAAGCTTTTGGAGACACGTAGAGGGAGATGCGGGGAGTGGGCCAATTGTTTCACTCTCATTGCACGTGCACTAGGGTTTAAAGCTCGGTATATTCTCGATATGACCGACCATGTGTGGACAGAAGTGTACAGCGAATACTTACAAAGGTTACTGTGGCTATATATGTGCACACGTGTCGTTAGTGTAGTGTGTTTGTGTCTGAAATTTTATATTCGTGCACATACGAGTTAATGTGTTGTGTAAGTATTGCGTTTATGAAACCCACAAAGATCGATTGTTAATTACTTAGCTACAAGTAATTGTCCCTTGGACACAGGCTGATATCAAACGTACACTAAACAGAATAGTCTTATGAGGACTTGAAGTATTTGTTGTTGCTCAAGTAAAGCTGAAGTTGAAACTTGCTTTCGTGTACGCAAACAGCAACGCACCAAATCAACTTAATATATCCCCATTGGTACCTCTAATAGATGGGTGCACACAGACTGCTGTGAGGCTAAGTTTGACACACCACTTGTATATGAGAAGGGATGGGGTAAAAAACTGACGTATGTGTTTGCTTTCTCAGCTGAAGAGGTTGTGGATGTAGCTAGGCGATATACGGAAAACTACCCCGAAGGTGTGTAAATATGTGGTATGCTATGCATCAAGCTAATATGTATCCATGTTCTTATGTTTTTGTTTTACTGTAGTGTACGGTAAGGTTCAATTGTTTTGCCACATGCCGTATATGTATTAATTTATATCGTTTGGTGGATATCGTTTAGTGTGCAACTAGATGCGTAATAAATGTAGATGCATATATATCCGCATATGTGCACATGTATGCACGTGTATTTCCGTGTATTCGTTCATTAATACGTGCTTATCGAAACATATGTGTAACACGAAGGGAAAGTACGCTGTATCAATTTTTGTATCTATATTTTGTATCCACATGTTCGTACCTTCCCACCAAAACTGTGAATCCACATAAGTAAGTTGTTTTATTTGCGTACTCATACCTGTGTTATCACTTCCTGTAGTACAATCGCGACAAACGATGGCAACATCTGAGTGGATTGAGCAGCTCGTCCGTTCGTATGACATTAGGCAGCGGGAGCATTGCCCATACTATATAGATATGGGTGTGTTCTATGAAAGGAGGAAAAAAGAGATGGACTTGCTTAGGGAAGGATCTAGCGCACGTGGGGATGGTGGCGACGAAGAAGGGCGAACTTCAGGTGAGAATAGTAGTTTTCATGAGCCACCAGCTGCATATACATAAGATTGTGTACATGTGTGTGTGTGCATGCGCGCGAGAATGTAATCAATACATATATATGTATGTGTGTGTGTTATGTTTAGTATCCTGCAATGTACATAGTGTGCTAGCGCCCTCATTTATGAGTGTAACGGACCTTAGCTTATAAGTGAACATGTATACTGTATGATCCCTTCAGGCGCCGTCGCATGGCGGCTTCTTAGACGAGAGACGAAAATCTCAGGAGACAGCTTCATACCCATATACACAAACCCAAAACTCGTAAAATGGGTGCAGAAGGGCCATACGGACACGTTGATCCCCTCGCATGCATGTGTAATACAGCCAAGTGGACAAATTGTACTCACACCGAACGCGTGCAATCAAGTTGGAGCTGTGTATCTGTCTACACATATTCCCTCAACGCACAGCTTCTTATGTGAGTTTGTATTCTCTATGGACAAAGGAGGCGCAGATGGAATAGCTTTCGTAGTCCATCCAAATGGAAGTAATGCTGTGGGTAAGGGTGGATGTGGGTTAGGGTATAGTGGTATCGAGAATTGTTTGGCAGTAGAATTCGATTCCTATGACTCTATGGTATATAAATTTTATGTAATCTCATTTTGTATTGACATGACGTATATGTTGGTGTTCACGAATTCAATATGTATGTATGTATAGCATTTCACTTTATATAGTTTAGTCCACTTGAAGGATTGTGGGACGTACATTTGGTTGACGTCTGTGGCCGAATCAAATAATAGATAGTCGGATGACCACCATATGTCATGACACGACTGGCTAATTCTGAATGGTTTCTTCGTCATATCCATACGGATTAATCCACGACAAATCTCGGTGGTAGAGCGAAATAAGTTCCAAGTATCGCACGTCCACACACAAGTACATTGCAACTAAACTGACATACATACACACACGCACGCACGCACGCACGCAGGCTGAATGCGATGATCCGAGTTCTAACCATGTGAGTGTACATGTTGGTTTGGGTGGACCTGTAACATCACACCATGGCTGCTCTCTTGAAAGCACTTCTCGTGTGCCACGGCTAAATAATGGCCAACCAAGATTTGTACGTATTTTGTACTTGAAGGAAACGCTTACCTTGAAAATAGCGTTGAAAACATCGGCCAGTGGTATGTGCGGAGTATTTTTTTTGTCTGTATTGTGCGGAGCATTTATGCGAGATTGCTTTTGTACGTGCGTCTCCGTGTTTTTACGTTCCGATGTTAACCCTGGCGTATGTATGTCTATCAATGCGTAGTGGTTATGTTGCTATATGTAAGTGTTAGTTGTGTATGTGTGTTAATAGTGTGGACATCGCTCGAGCGCACAATCTGGTCAATGACGCAGCTTGATGAACAGAGCCATGTATATACTCTTACCTTTTTCCGCCCATCGCTTGTTTATTATACCCTCTTTAACCCTCCTGTCTCAGATGTTAACCACACTTTAAATTCTCTCTTTTTGTGCATTATATATATGAAATCCAGAGGAATACTTTGATATCTTGACCACTCAAATCGACGTAGGTGGGATAATAGACAAGCCTATCATGTTTATGGGATTCACAGCCTCAACTGGGGGATTGGCTCAAACACATTCTGTTTGGGATATAGATATTATGTCATGGCCATTACTGTAAATGCATCCAACACTTGTACACAAGCTACAAGATCACACTGAAAGTGGAGCGTATGTATACGAAAGTGGAAATAGTTCAAATATGAATGCATTGAACTTGCTAATTTGTTGCCAACTATCGACAAAATCCGATAGTTGTGGTTAATTACTAAGTACCTTGTCCAGGGCAACAAGGGTTTTCAGAGTATTCTCAAGCATGTCAATGCATTTAATAGTAATTTAATTCGAAAGAGGATGTTAACAAGAGGATGTTAACCATCGCTTTGTCTTACTATTACAGTCTCCCGATTGACTGCTCTGTATATAAAGAATGAGTGTCCTCTAGTGGCAAGTGAATTTGATCGAATGCACAGAAATCATACACGACAATCCTTGCGGTAACATTTGAGTGTATGAACCTGCTTTTTGTTTTTGGATGTTGATGCTCAAAAAAGAGTGCACCCATGGTTTCAGTCATTGAGTTCCGAAGTTTAAACCGGATAAGATTACAGCCTGATGCCAACTTCTGCGCCTTCTAATGCTACTCAATACCGTGCATAAGTCAAACGGTGTTTGATAAACAGCGAACTATTTTGCGAGTTTGAAAGAACGAAAAATAAGTACGAAATGTGTGACAATTAAAATGTGTCTGCCATTCTAAGAAAGGTGGTATATAACAATCTGTATCTTTTCGTGCATGTTTCTCTGTGGTTTGAAGTGACTGTTGTTACACTTCTGGTTGTAGGGTCATCGAAACCTGATCCTTCAATCTGCATGGAACTTCCCGTACAAGGCTTTGTGGAAAAATCAGTGAAGTCTACAATTTCAACAAACATGAAGAAGAACATTTCTGTATGCGGACAGAACTTACACAATATATATATATACTCAATACACCACTCTCATACACACGCACTTCTTCAGTTGGACTGTGTGCTATAGTTGAAGTTGAAAATTGGAAAAGTGGAAAGTCACCTAGCAACCAAATAAGTAATATAAATAAAGCGTACTTCATTGGTATCCAAAGCCATCACGGACATGAATAGCAACCGTCAAGTATATAAGGCTACTACAACTGTAAACCCTTCACACAAAGACAACACTGATGACTTGGAATGAAATAGCTAGGGGATCGTGTACATATGTACACATGTACTCACACGGACAACGAAATATTGCCATATGTCGACCTTAAAACATGGTGGTGGTGGGTCTACTGTTTGTGTAGTTGATAAATTTAAGAATATCCGGGTATTCGTAATTATATTCAGTATTCTTTACGTCGCTCATATGTACACAACACCCAGAGACACACATTTGATTAATGCAGCCGTGAGCGCCAATAGATATCAGCAAGTCACCACCATGCCTTTGTCTGATGATTCGTTGAAGGCTTCATTGAGTTCACCTCCCAATACTACAAATACACTTGCTGTCGACCAAGCTCAAGGGAATAATCAGACCCTTTTAACACCGGATTCATTGCCAACTAGAGCCGATCAATTACTGATGGTCTAGTAGACAGCAAAAATGAATATAATAATGAAAATGGACTGATCTAGTGAATCGGAGTCAGACTCAGATTGAAACTAAAGTGAAAAACTATTCTAACATTATTGTCCGCTTGAGTGAGTTATTTGCCTATATAACGTGTGAAGAAAACAATCCCAAACGCACATTTGAAAGATCACACAGAGAAGCAAATATCTACACTTTGGAACTCCATCTACACTTTGGAACTCCGGATTCGTACGTACGCATCAGTATGCACGTTTATCATGAGAACAACATAGCAAATGTTGATATTTCTCCTTGGATACGAAAACAGCTTACAGATAATCCAAAATATGCTCTACTTAAATGCTGTGCATGGTAAACATATGTACTTCCTGGTGATGCACATAAATACCATGGAATGAGTGAGTACAACACTGTCCACGAAGTCTTGGAGCGAGAAAAATTTACATATATATACAGATTTTTAACTTGATGCACGACCTATGCAAACACACATGCATCGTGCAACTCACTATTCTCATTGTTTTTAGGGAGGAAACTATCAAAAAAAAAATCGAACACGCACAGAAAAGCAATCGTCGACGAAGAAGAAAGCACAAAGCTTAAATATAGCAAGTTCTGCTTCGCTGTTATGGCGAATCCGATACATGAATACCCCTATCGTACTTACTACTCACTACTAGCAACCAACATGTGGAATATGAATTGAAACTTAAATTTATTTCAACATAACGGGCTCAGCGTGTGTAGCGGGTACGTATTGCCGCCATTCATATACATGGAAAAACATATAAACACTGTCTGCTTGTTGACTATGAATAATTACGTATTATGAAACAAATGTGTTCATATATGCACGGCTTAAAGTATCTTCCAAGCGCCATTTACTTGTGTGCGGCCATGAACTTCTCGTGGAAACTGCGAATAAGACCTATGAATGTGTCAAAGTCCTCTTCCAATGGGAGGAAAGTGGCACGGAAATGAAACGTACCAGGAACCTGTTTGAATCCACTGCCAGGCACGGTGCACTATTTGATTGTTGATGAGCGTAAGTTTTGCAGGGGGGTGAATTTGATGGTCTTAGCTCTTGCAGTGACTATACATAATAAAGTCGAGAAAATGATTAAGCGAAAGCTCGACGTACGATATAACGCACACGAGCATGAACGGAAACAATGGTTACCACACAACGCGCAGGTGTGCATGGACATGCGCACTTACAAGGTGATATGCATCAACATGATCACATACTTCATGCGAGCACGTATAGACATTCCACATACCACACCCGTCTCCTCTAGTAATTGCAAACAATAATAAGCATCAGGCGCAATGCCTCTCTCCTGTGCTTCATCAATAGCCTTCTGTGGGAGTACGATTCTGGGGAACGTATACATCGCTCCCTGTGCAATATAAAGTTGTGAGTCCGAACAGATAAATTGTTTGAGAGCGAATACGTGTGGAGAAGAGTAAAAGACTAGTTACAAAAGCTACAAATTGAACACGAACAGTAAGAGTTCAAGAGTTAGTGCGTTTCACATAAGGCGGTACAATTCCGTACATGTATCATATGAGCACAACGAATAGGCTAATAAATGAGAGATGGTGTTACACAACATATGTTGAGATGTACAAGTGATGCTCCGACACTCGCCCACTGTACACACATATATATATTTCACGTAATGTGCAACATACGTTAGATGCTTCGCATGTGATACCCTCCATAGTGTTGAACCCCTCCACCAACCTTTGCGATCTTCGCTTCAACGATTCTGTGAATAAAAGCGACTTAACGTTATACAAACATTTCACGCGAACAAGAACTAAGCTATGGAAAAGCTCACGAGCAATATAACAGACTAGCATTACTACGGGTGCGCACAAACTACAGAACAATAAATAATCAATTCACACGCACGATGCAAGACATCCAAGAAGTAGAGCATTGACATGGCAATCACACATGCAATACGGACAAATCTAATTGACTACTACACAATACATTCTTTTTGTTCGCATACATGTACCTAAAATTGCTACATCTTCGGCCTTGAACTGATCGTAAGATGTATCTCCCTCAACAGGGGGGTTGACCATTAAGTCACACTGAATGTAGTAACAGTAGGTATTGTGACTTTTGGATAAATCCTACTACGACTATGTTTAGTGTATGTGCAGTATGTACGTACACATGTGCTGGAGATGTCAACAATGAGGTACATGATAGCCCAATACATGGGCGTATCAGAGAGTACAGGTTTTATATATATACTAATCGAGAAATAAAATTTGTTGTCTAGATGCATGTTAATACTAATTATATCCAAGCACTGCAGTATACGCATACATATGACAATGGTTGTATCCACTCACACACACTACATACATACATGTACATGCTCTTATGTTAAAGTTGTTCTGAACGAAACCTCATGGTCAAATATGACATGAAGATCAGCATATTAATTGAGCTTGCGCATGAGGGTGTTAAATACACCCAGATCTTCAGAGCGCGCATTTTACAAACTGCGCATGCACAATTACCATTATTTGACCGGGTACATTTGGGCAGAGCTGAACAGATGAGCACTTGTAGATCTCAGCCTGAACCTCCGGTAGAATGTTGGTCAGATGCATGTAACCTCCACGCATACCACACTCGCCCACCATCCCTTTGGATGTGCTGTGGAACGATACAAGTTCTAGGCTTTGATACTTAGCCTCCATGCTGTTCGTAAATCAGAATTATAATAATGAGGTTTATTGTGTATAAGTTCCAGTCAAGAAGCGAGCACTCGAAATGAACAGTTTACATACACTTATGCATATAATAAAAAAACATGAAGTAAGCAAGATATACAACATACAGTCTCGCACATGCCATTATATCTTCCAAGATAGGAAAGACATAGACTTAAATATAAGACTTCCTACACAGTCAGAATGAACAAATATTTCATATACATAAGAACAAACAAACACAGTGATGCATACAAAAATATGGACAAAGAGGCACCTATTCACACCTTTTTAAGACTTTTCGGAAAGAGTGGAATGGTAGGTCGTTATTGTAGATATTGGCCTGGTACACCTCGTCGGCCATCAACAATAGTTTATGCTTATGGCAAAATTTAATAATCTATAATAATCATGTAAGACCGACATAAGCATACGTGACTTTATGGGTGCATTGTATGAATGAAACGAAAAGGCTCTTGATGAGAGGAACAAATATGTCAACCTCACACATACCGATTCCATTTGATCCCACGTCAAGCACTGGCCTGTGGGATTTCCTGGGTTGATAATTACAAGGGCTTTTGTATCTACACACAGGCTTTCGGCACCTTCTCTTGCTCGTTCAAGCTCATCTATACTAATACTCCACCCACTCTGCTCATCAAGAAAGTAGGGAACACCCGTACCTATAGAAGCATGCACAGGGTGAATACATGATGATAACTTGTGTATAACGCGTACGTGTATGAAAGTCGTTCAACAGTATAAGTATATGCGTGCAATACAAACAGCTAGTCCAAACTATGTGCTCACCTGAATCATGTATATATATATCGGCGCGGGACATTATTGGCTCAATACAGAAAA
Source organism: Creolimax fragrantissima (assembly GCA_033442365.1). NCBI lineage: Eukaryota > Ichthyosporea > Ichthyophonida > Creolimax > Creolimax fragrantissima. The sequence goes on from JAWQFL010000001.1 coordinate 73,100, forward strand.
GAATTATGATAGCATGCCCATATGAGCGTACTATGACACCAACTGCGAGTTTACATGACAAGCATGGTTTCAACATCTGCGTTCGTGCTCGTAACCAACGAAAACAAAGCATATACATGTATGTGTATACCATTAACCATAGCCATAGTAGCAGAGTATAGAGGATATTGGGGAATTGGGATCATAACTCCAACTTTAGGGTTCGCCGTAAGCAGGTTAAGCATCATGTGGACTCCCGCACTAGCACCGTTCGTCAAAAAGACGCGTTCAGACGAAGTAGGGAAACCATCACGTTCTTCAATAAATTTTGCAATGTTCTCCCTGATCAAAGGTATTCCTTGGGAGTGTGAATATGCTCCAGTACTCACTATCCCACCCTTTCCAAAGTATGTGAGCGCACGGTCGATCGCATCCTGCATATGTATAGGTGTTACGTACGTATTAATGACGGATGTTAATGTCGTACGTCAAGTTTACAAAACTGGCGTTGTAGCACACAAAATGCTACTTAGTTGCAGTGCTTACACAAAGAAACGGACAACAAGCTCACACACACTCCGTTACACACCTGAGGATATAACTTGAGGACATCCTCGCGTTTCTCTTCCTTCAAAAGTTCTGGATTCATACTTAAAGACACGACCTGACGGAAAAAGGATATGGGCTTTTGGCGTAGTGCCTGTGGGTTTCCAATGTTACAGTGTATAATCTTGCTGTAGGGTAGCTTTCCAGGTTCCTTCTCAATAATCTTCAAAGACATAAGTATGTAGTGTGTGTGAGTACGTATACGAGTAAGTTGAAACATGGAAGTTGGATGTGAGCATGCACAATTGTATAGGTCACCGAGCATGACATCAGCACGAGAACCAAAGCATGGTTGGTAGATACAAACAGGAAGAGAACACGGAATAAAAACACAACAGTACACCAAGACACACCACTTTAAGTTGTTCGGCACGCAAAGGAATTGCGCCACGTACGGCATACTCTGCGTTTCGAACAGCATGATTGATTGTATCATAGGTCATTGCCTTTCCGGTAACTATTTGGATAAGACGGATAGAGAAGACAGTTCAGAATGTTTGTCAATGGTATTTGTACGAAATAGTAAGTATTCATGAACATCACAGAGATATTTTATCATCCCTGTATATATTGTTTGTCAGAACAAGAACTACTATTGTAGTCAGAACAAGAAACTAGTCGAGTGGTGATGGTATGGCATAAATATACAACACTTACAAAACTAGTAGCGTAAATTGCAAGTTTAGTAATAAGATTAAATTGTTTTACCTGCGTTACCCACAAGTTTTGTCATAACGATCATCCTTTGCGCAAATACAGACACTAAGACAGCATAGTTCATAAATAGGTACGTAGCCCATCGATACGAACATGAGATCAATGAGATCGTGCACACCTGCTTGTGCCGAATGTATTGAACGACCAGTGATTGCTCTTTTCGCCGACATTGTTGCGTTCGCAATAGATCTTTTCAACAAAGGAGCACGTGTCATTGAACAGGTAATTATGCCCGTTGAGCTGACTGTGAGAGTATTTACGTTGGATACCACAACTTTCTACAGATTGTACAATGTGAGTTTGTAGCAAATGAAAACGAATGCGTTATCGATGCAGCAGAAAGACCGTTAAGTACAAGACCGTTAAGTACACCGCAGCGGCAACGAGAGAGAGAGAGAGAGAGAGAGAGAGAGATGAACACACACACAACCAACATAAGAGAAATGCGTTCTGTATTAACATAATTTGTTCACACACACACACGTAAACACAAAACACAGAACACAAAACACAAACACAACACACAGTCACTCACAGTAACCAGTACTCTCGGGTCCAGTGTGTTGAATTTATTCATTCTATATTATTTAACTTAATTCATTTATCATCGGTAAATGGTTCATTATTTTTGATTTAAATTTGTCATAATATTTAATTAATATACTTAACGACATCTGTAAGGAAGAATGTCGTAAAAGGATTATCATACTAATATGTAATGACTCGATAAAATGTGACAAATGAATTGCGACCATAGACAAATTATTGCATATACTAATTTGGTACATGAATAAAAGATAATACCACCACTTCTATATCGTAAACTAGTACAACGTCTATATTGTCCCGATCCAACAATGGCGAGGATGACATGTCGTAAATAGTTTACGACAAGGAGGCTTGTAATCTATCCATAAACACACATACACTACACACATACACACACACACACAACACACACACACACACACACGACATCATAAACACACACAAATATATATATATATATTAATATATACGCGTGTACGATGTCAAGAGGTAATCGGCGTGTCAAGTCGATCCGGCAAGCGAGTAAAGATCACAGCCCCGCAGTGAGGGAACAATGGACTGTAGGTTGCGCACGAACCCACTCCCAAGTCAGTCATTAATACCACGCCTACGTTTATATCGATTCGTTAAGTAGAACTGTGTATATGCACACTCAAAGCTTGTATGCCCACGCAAATTACACATGTATATTCGTTTCAGAATGCTGACACAGTTGGTGACAATAACAAATGCACGTGTGGAACACGGGTGGTATTCACTTGAATTTTGAACTTTAGGACCTACCAGAGAGTGTTGAAACAGAAGATGCACGTAAGAGTACTGAAGCTACATCAATATACAGATTGCACACAACACTGAATCGAGAAGGATACGCACATCAGCGCATGGGAATTGGCAATGAAGACACGCATAGCGAGCGCTCTGATCTGTTGGGTATGTGTGTCAAACCGATTGAACCAAATTCACTGAGTACGTGTGCAAACGCACTTGTATATATCGCATTCATGTGCTTGTACACTATCGTCATTCGTGTACGTTGCATTTGCAATATTACCGGTATATGGGCAGGGTGCCAAGACATATACGATGAATCTAGAGCCATTTGTGGGCAATGGGATTACTTCGGTGTGTTTGATGGTCACGGAGGAGGCGCGGCGTCAAAGTTCTGTTGCATGAAAATGCCGGAACGTTTAGCAGCAGCGGTGGGGGCCGTAGTTGGATCGAGCACAGATGGACACGTGGAGGTTTCATTAATCAGGTTTGTGAATAGAGACTCAGAGTGCAATATTTCTATTTGTAGAAAGCGCCGAGCTGACATGGTCATAACGTGTCCCGCACATGCACGCCCATGCCTGTAATTATGGTAATGAGCAAATCTCATATACCTGCGCATGTTAGCACCCGTATATAGTGCTACCTGTGAAAAACAAGACGTTATCGGCACCATATACTTATATATACGTGTATTGACATATGGCGATTGATTCTGTAGAGATGGTCTGTCACTTGCATTTGAGGAAGTAGAGGACGAGTTTGTGAAGTGGGCGGAGAGTGATGGTGATAACAGTGGTGCATGTGCTTTGGTGGTCGTATGTAACGACATTGATATGGTATGTATTTGTGCGTACGTGTGAATTATAGTATGCATGTACAGGTTTATATCATACTTGACGTGATTTGTTAGATGTTATGTAACTGCAGGCACTCTGTACATAGTATTGGTGCTTGTGTTGTCACGAACCGTTTATATGTCTCACACCCACTCGCACTCACTCATTCACTCATTCATGCGTGAACAAGTGCAAACACACGCGCGTATCAAATAATATCCCACGTATCAAATAATATCCATACAAATCAAAGGCTCACATACACACACGAACGTTTTGCGCAGTACATCGCTAATGCGGGGGACTGTGGTGGAGTATTGTTCACCATAGAGGAAGTGCCGAAGGGTGAGATTAGGGACGCCGACGCTATAATAGCAAGAAATATTAAAGCGAAGCCAATTAACCAGAGACACAAATGTTCCAACAAGAATGAGGAGAAGCGGATTTATAAGTCCGGAGGCCTGGTCATAAATGGGCGTGTGAATGGTGTACTAGAACCCACACGTGCTATTGGAGACATTGATATGAAGGGAAATGAACCTACTGGTGTTATTGCCACGCCTGGTAAGTGTATTGTTGTAGGCGCATGTGGACATATACTTGTGTCTGTGTTTGAGGAATTTTACGACTGGAGCACACACAATAGTGGACGAATGAATGATGTCGAGTAGAGGGGTACAGGTAGAAAGTTTGCTATTAGGGTGAAGGAGGAGAACTGGTGAATAGTATTGTCCTTCTAAATGTCCACAATATATGTATGTATATATATTTGTTGTTGACTTAAAGATATGGAACGGGGAGAGGAGTGTCTAGTGAATAGGTGAATGACAATGTCAACACAACATAGAGAAAAGTGAACGTTTGTAGTTTTGCAGTTAACGTATGTGTGTTTAATTATGCATGAATTATGTTCTCTCTCCCTGTGTTATACGGCTTTTACATAAGTGCTGAGACGCAAAGTGCAATCCCCTACTCGCAGAGTCGTAAAAACATATCCTTACTCATTGCCAAACGAATACGTATGTGATAAATATAATAGAAGTGCATCACATTGGCCTTGATCCGAGTGTGCCGTGGGTGCTTGTGATGGGCACAGACGGACTGTTCGACTTTCTGACCATTCGTGAGATACAAAATGAATTGAAAGGTCCCCTTCGTACGCAGAGAGAAGTACAATCACTTGTCACAGAGCTGTACGAAGGTGTACTGAATGCAGATGGAGACGATGACGTTACAATTATTGTGGTCGCTTCAAATCCCGTACAATAGAATTTCCACTCAAGTGCGTAGGTTAGCATTTATCAGATTATATGCAAGTACATGTTCACCATACGCAGATATATACCCTCTGCGGATGTGTAAGGATATTATGGTCAGTTGTGCGTGCACGTATGCATACATGCATATGTGTTGAAAATATCTACTAGCATGTCAGCAATATCTACACATGGCGAACTTTACTAGCATGTCAGTAATATCGACACATGGCTGTTTTTCTACTCGTTGAATTCTGTTCTAAGAGAAAGATCACATTGCAATTCGGAGCGGGAGTAGAAGAGACAAACGAAAGAGGTTCAAGCAGTTGTCATTTAAGCGAGTTGTGCGTGTAGTGCATATCACACACAGAACATACTGGATACCTATGTATAGGCTCGCATTCACATGATCCTAAATTCGCACACACCATATATTTGACTGAATGTGATTGTACATCAACATCAGCTAGTATTGAGACTAATTATTACCGGGACTGTCCGGGGTACTGCTACAAACAAGATCATGTCGACATCAGCGTACCTGTTCATTTTCTATATACGTGTTGTAACGATGGTATTGATAATTGTGATATATTTGTTATTTGGAATGATCAATATCGTATGTCGCATAGGTCGTTGCATCGTCGTTTGTGCATAAATACGTACACTCATGCCAATGTTCTGTGAAATAGTATCACATATATATAAGCGCCGGACGCTTGTTTAACGTGTGACGAGAAATACACAAAATTTGCTCATCGCAATTATCACCAGAATGGGAGTAGAAAATACTATAATTACTGATGATTCGGAAACGAGAATCTGCTTGACGATTGTATACGAGTTATAAACAAATTAAACATTAACGAACCCTATTTTAGAACTTCGATTCGAAAATACATTGGATCACAATGTCAAGGCATAGGTCACCTTCGTCTGCAATTTCATGAATTATAAGATTTCACTGATCTGAACATAGTTTTGTGTAGGTTCAATCTACGACCTTTTAGTACTTGCTGTACTTTTTGTAATGTTATGACAAATAAGTCACTGCGTTGCTTGCTGTATGTTATTCTGCTGGTTTGGTGAGTTCCAGCACTGTCCAGCAACTGTATGTGCATATATACATTGGCATCTTTAAAATTGGTTCGCATATCTGCAACAAATGATTTCTGCAAAGATGTAGCTCTCTTTCAGCTTTGCAGTATATTCCTTTATTCTGCTCTTGTGATGGTAAAAAGTACCCTTCAAGTATGCACAATTCGTACTCTATACGTGCGCTCGTGATTGTGGAAGAGTTTCTGCTCATCTCAACTCATACGTACATAAGTAGATGCATAAAACTTTACTCCCGACATTGCGAAATGTAGTAAGTCTAGCTACTTCAAGTTTGTACACAATGGGTTACCGGTTGTTACTCTAACTCATAGATTTTTATAGGAAAAATCATGTTTCATATATTCAGCTATTTTCGTCTCTCTCTCTACGTTCTCTTTTTCTGTGTTTGTCCGGGAGTCTACGTGATGCTCATCGTGTGCATGCACATTTTTATATATATCTCTCTCCATGTTTCCTTTTTCTGTGCATTTGTCCGTGCGTCGACGTAATGCGCAGCGTGTGCATGCACATGCACACACACGTGCATACGTTCGACATGGCTAAATAAATGTTACACCTACTATTGCGTATATATATATATTGTATGTCATTAGCATATAAAACAAAGTGAACATTTACATGTAAAGACAAACTACAAATACAAGTACGTCAAACTTCTATTGCAGAACTGATTGCAGACTACAAACAAGCTTGGCGGTTGGCGGAGAGTGTTCGTACTCGACTCTTCTTTAGGTCGCGCGATACAACGTCGTTTTTCGATAAAAGATTATGAGTGACCTGTATATTGGGTAATGACCATGTACGTTAATGCGAGAGTGGAGTTTTGGTTTGCATTCAAAACTTTTCTTCGTTTTGCATGAGTATGTGGTCTCGTCAAGAACACCTTGGGACCTTATATACTTCTGCACATGTACAGATACGCATAAACACACATAAACGTGCCTTTTCATCGAATTCTCCAAAGATGTCCGTCTGACTAGGATCTTTGTGCTCAAGTTCGGTCACCCGGTTGTCATTAATTTTGTCACCCATACTCGCATGTAGATTCAGGTCTAGCATTGACGTGCCTTTATCTGTATATACGTGCAATGGGAGTGCGCGTGAAAAACAGACAAATTTTCTCATATACATGAGACTAAAGACGATCTGGATCGTAGAAACAGTAAACATGTGTATCACAGGACTTGTATACCGTTAAAATAAGCCGTGCTCTCTAGATCGGTAGGTTGGGGTACAAATGGTCCAGAGACGTTTTTGTCGTTAACATCGATCTTGTTTTTCTCAAAGAATACATGGTTCTGCGTGTGAGGGTTTAGGGTTTAGGGTTTAGGGTTTAGTATGTTATGTGAGATTACTGTATGTGTGGATGAGGGATAATGAGTATGTGTCTATATCTATAGGGCAAGTGCATACTTTAATTTGGAAGCACTTAAGACGATACTTGGGATCTCGCCTGAGTAGCTTTGTTATTAAGTCTAATGCCTCGAACGACATCTCCTGTGGTACGTCCGGCCATGGGATATCTATGAAGACAGAAATATATGCAATATTGTTTGAATGTTTGGGCGACGTACAACAACCAAAAGATCATGGCCATTCGACGTAAAAAGGACAGTTATTGTGAACAATATTCTCCGTCGTTGCTACTGCACATAAACGCACACAATTTATCAAATGTTTATATACATCCCTGCTGAATTCAATAGAACGTTGGCTCTGTTGTGCAGGACATAAATGTATAATTTGAAAGGACAAAACATTGACTTTCCGATAAAACAAAATCTGTCAAGCTTCTCTCCCACATTACATGTTCAATTGATTAATACACATATCACAGACATACCATGATTAAGAATATTCTGGAATACCCGCTCCTCCGTCTCATCGGTAAAGGGTGGGCTACCAGTTAAAAATTCAAACAGACAAACACCTAGCGCCCAAAAGTCCACCTCAGGACCTGTATCGTGTAGAGTATGTTGTTTTAAAAGGAACTTTGTGCGCGTATTGACGAGAAGTAGAAAATTGAGGACCTTTGTATTTAAGTGTGCGCATCATCATGTAGCAGATATATACCTGGAACTTTATAGATCAGTATGTATTCTCTGACAAGTACTTAATCTTATACTCTTACTAACTCTACCCACCTTCATGTGTATAGGCACAAACCTGTGAATCTGGTTTCCGCGCGCTCACTTATTTACCCTATCGCAAAACGGGTTAGTAAACCCTAAACCCTAAACATACCATGACCAGTTCCAAGCAGAAGCTCTGGAGCCAAATAATCGGGGGTCCCTACCACACGCGCTTTCACGCGGCCTTTGGTACTAAACCGGCTAGACGGCCCTTGCTCGTGAGGTGATGGTCTCAGATCGCCACGAGGACGTCCATCGGCATCACTTAAGTCATTCAATGACATATTCCCAGTGTTTGCTCTACTCGTAGCTTGGGAACGCACCATCCTGCCAACATACAGTGACTTATTCGTTCCGAGGCCATTTAAAACCGCCTGCTCTTTACTGAACGCACAATCGATCGCGGCTAGTTGCGACACAGATAGACCAGACGCAGTTGGGGACTCTTCTTTACCACCACTATCGATCTCACCGTTGCAACTACTCTCAGTAAGGCTACTAAGAAATGGCGAGGCATTGGGGCTGACATGGATACTGTCCGTATCCATCGGTTTGAGTTTACTCCCGCTGCTGCTTACCCATACATTGGCATCTTCCACCCCACTGTTGCTATTATAATTATCGTCCAGGTCCATATTTTGAAAGTTACTTCGACTCATAATTTTCTTCATGCTCCCACTTGAGCCATCACCAGTGACCGCCTCGAAAGTGTTTTTACTCAACATCAGTTTCATTGCAATGGATGGAGACTCTTTCTCTTTCGTCAAGCCAGCCGTGACGTTCAAATCACCTCTGCTCATGTGCTGATTCATTCCTGTAGGCGGTGAGAAAGTATTCGTGTCCATGCCGCTCGTAGAGAGACTGGTCGTGCTTTCAAACTTGTTTCCACTTACAAGTGTGTATTTACGTTGTGCGACATCTGACTTATGCGTTGCGCCGGCCGTCGAAACGTGTCCCGATGAACCTGTCAACCCCGGCAACCTGTGCGAGTCTTCGAGCAAATTTCCACTGTCATGTGGGCCTTCTAAAGGCGATGGTTTGTTTAACGGTCCCGCTTCGAGGGAGTTAAATGTAGTATCGCTCAGTTGACTGGATGGTGTCGGTATATCATTGAGATTAATTCGCCTAGCACTATTGTTAGTATACGCCTGCACGAACGTTCCGACTCGTCCCGCATCCTCGCTTGTCCGATCCCCAACTCCTGTGGACTCGCTGCCACCATACCCAGATACAGGGATCTGTGTCGATGCCGACGCTGCAAGTTGTCCCTGTACATATTGAAGTGGAGGTATCTCATCCTCCAAGCATGATGCAGCCTGGTCCAGATCTTGCGTCGACATTGCTTGCACGGGCTCATCAACGTCATGCGTGTGCAATACGTCGAAGTCGTCCCACACAACAGTCACGACTTTGGACCGCGGTGACGCAGGCCTGGGAGGTGGAGACGACACACTTGAATGCTGCATATTAACACTGCTCGGTGGATTGCTTATATCCGTAGTGCTATTCACACTATCCTTCTTTGATGTGCTACTCCGATGTAAACTATTGCTCGATAGATGTAATCCGCCGGAGAACGTGTCACCGATTTTTCTTGCGACATCAGTCAATGCCGATGGCAGTATTGTGCTCCCTGATTTCCCAGACGACATTCGTTGTCCCGCATTAGGGCTATGTCCATGTGTCCCATGCGAAGGGGACGTAGCGCCCGATATATGTTTAAGTGACTTTGTGCCAAGGAGACCACGAGAGGCTCCGCCAGACGAAGCTTCGACAGCAGGAATGTCAACCAGACGTGAACTGCTAGCGGAATGCTGGATAGTCATGTCTTGACGTCGCTTCTTGGCCGCTCGCCTGTAGTGTATTTGTATATATATATGTGTGTACGAAAGTGGGAAAGCGGAGAAAACAGTTTTGGAGGGACACAGGAAAACTATGGAAGTGAGAAAAGTACAAGGTCGCACAGAATACTCGCTCACAGCTATACACGATACACACCTATTGTATGTGCCGTCGAACCATGCCCTGGGGCTCTTACGGGCAAGTGCCTCCATATCAGTCTCGGAGAAAAACGAATCGTTATCTGTACGATCGTCGTTTAGCATTACTCGTGACAGTCCAAAATCCGTCAGCTTTATATGCCCCCTTTCGTCAATCAACATGTTGTCTGGCTTTATGTCTCTGCTCATGTGGTAAAACATGCGCACGTACCAAGTATGTATATAAGTACAAACTTGCTTATGTGTAAGATGAAATAAAAATGCCGGCCATGCGCCTGTTATATACAGGAGATGACACGCATATATATACGCGCACAGGATCATACAAAAGAACCACTGAGCGCCTGCATTTGAACGAATCGATAAACAATACATCAGAATGCAACGAGCACGAGTATGATTATGTGAGAGTGCGTGAATTAGTAGGAATAATGATGTCGGAAACGGGTGACAACAGAGCGAATAATTTTCATTCATATACATATCTGATAAAAACAAGCCCATATCTTTCATGCAAGTACATATGCACACACACATGTACACTCACATGCACCCACCGATGAATGACGCCATGGTTGTGAAGATACTCAAGAGCGAGTGTGACCTCGGAGGTATAAAAGGCAGCCATGTCCTCGTCAAAGCATCCAAATGAAGCAAGCAAGTTTGCAACGTCACCTCCAATAAGATATTCCATAACCATATAGAGATTGTCTTTCGATTGGAAGGAATAATATAGCTTAACAATGTAAGAATTGTCAGCAAGGGCGAGCGCTTTCTTCTCGGCAAGAACGTTGTCCACCATATTCTTTCTGTTGAATGTTTCGTATACGAACGTTTGCATTCGTGAGGAAGACCATCACATATCCATAAAAACATACTGCCAGCAAGCAATAGCGCATTTTAAACAATCCGTAAACAGGCACACATAGATGCATGTGTAGTATACAAGCATTGAACCCATTGAGCTCATTGAGCCCTAGAAACGTAACATCCTCTTCATAAATAAATATACTCACATTGGATCTACCAAGGATATACTGGATCACGAAACCAACTGTATGCTCATGCTGTGATAAATTCACGAGGTAGAATACCTAAACTCTCACCCACTACACATTTCACCAACCGCATTACAAACGCAGTGAATAGCATCGTCCCCGCTCACAGCTACACTGCTATATACACAGAAACAGGGTTTATACTTGTTATTACCTGACCATGTCGTCCTTCCTAAGAACCTTGATGGCATAAAGGTCGCGAGTGGTTTTTTTCTTAGCCAGGTAAACTCGGCCATACGCGCCTTTGCTAATAGGCTTTAATATCTCAAAGTCCTATTCACAGTAATATTAAACATAATTTTATAACAGTTGGTGGATAATATACGTAAGCGATGTATGGGCATGGTTATGGGTGTAGGCGCGGACGCATGAGTTTATCTTGACGATATTCTATAGCCATATGTCGTTAGTGTGTAAATTTAAGAATGCTTATTTATGTTCACCTTTATATTTGGCAAACCTTTCTTACGATTAGACGTTCGGCGTCGTGTCTGCGCAGAGACGCAGCTTTCCTGCTGTTGTACATAATGACAGGTATTAAGAGTGTAAGGGGAAAAGCATTGAGTATAAGAGAGTATATCCACACGTACGTACAGTTGATTAAATACATGAAAACACGTGTACATACTGTAGGAGATTCCTTCAAAGCAAACGTCTTTCCGGTAGTTCCCGTTGGCGAAAGTACATTCCGACTGCTACTTCCGCTCTCCGAACCAACGGCAGTGAGAGATCCCGTCCGTTCGCCGCTGTCCACACTTGACACACTCGTAGTCCTGCGTTGCGCCAGCCGCGAAATAGCACTAAAGAGCGACATCGCCTTTCTTTGTATCTCTGGTGTTTGCTTAGGTGAACTTTCAGCATGTCCTCTCTCTTTCATTGTTTCTAGTTTGCTTTTGGCTACGCTTACAATGCGGCGTGCATAAACAGCGGACTCGGTTGAATCGTACTTGAGCACGTTTGCAGACAGACTTTTCTCCAGCTATGAAATTTTTATGGGAATATTTAAGAGACACAAAGCGTGTTGTTCATGTGCGAGTGCGCTCAAATTAGGTTTAGGGGTTGTGCCTGTTGGTATTTATCTCCAACTATGAGGATGTTTGTGTGACAGAAAGCGTATTGCACAGGTTTGCGCGCATTAAAAAATTGCATATATTCAACACTTTGCAGCGTTCATAATATGAGGTACGTGATTTGCATTGACCCTGTCGGCCGACGTACTGTCACGATCTAGACGTGCAAGTATGCTTCTCCAGTTGGTTTGATTTCACTCACGATGCACAGAGTGTATACGTGTACTGGTTGAATGTGTTGTGTTCACATGCGCAAAGGCATCTTCTACAAGTGTGTATATGGATTTACATGCATCGCTTGTACACGTCGATAGAGCAGCATTAGCACATCCACATCATCATCGTTTCAATATAAAAATGCACATATGTTCGCGTACATGAAACGCAAAATGTATTACCTGTTGCACCAATCGCTTCAGCCTATCCACACTGTCCTGGTTTTGAAACTCAAGGTCGCAGATAGCTATCGCGCTCGCTAGAAACGCGTCATACGACGGTGTCAAATGTGAACATACATGTGAGCGTGAATTTTGGGAACGAAGGCCGGAACGTGAATGTGAGCGCACGTGCCCGCCCTGTGTCTGTAAGCTTGTGGTGCTTGATTCGGATGCTTTTTTCTTCGGAAAAGATTCGATTAGCTTCCATAGTCGTGCGTCTTTAGTGTTTTGTTTGTTGTCTAATTCTACAACCTGTTTGCATGCAACAGTTAAAAGGCAATGCATAGTTAATTGATTTATGGTTTTTCATATTCACTTTGTTTGCATCTAACACAAATTTAGGGGGAACAGTAGATGAAGCAAGCAGCCACATTCTTGAACATACGTAAATTCAACAAACACATATACAAATGCGACCACGCCAGAGCAGTAATACGTAAACATATACCTGGGCGCAATACACAGTATGTTCATCCAATTTACTGTGTGGAATAGTTTCTTCACATATGCGGCAGAGAACCATCTCAGCAGATACATCATCCATTCCAACTATAGTAATATCTTCGTCTGTGGAAAGTTCTGAGCGAGGATAAATGTTTGATTGCGGTTATTTATGCACACCCTCACACCCTCCCTGACGTGTTCATGACACACACCATTTTTCTGTGTTGCAGGAATTTGTACTGGTTACAAAAAAGGCACCGTGCGTAGCTTCTTACGACCACCCGACAGGATACTTGCCTTGTATTCGTATGCACATAGTACGGAAACAATTATGTAACACATGTGTGCATAGAAACCATGCAGTAACAAACACATGCACGTGTATCATGTACATACCTGAGTGTGGAGTATCGGATATATTTGAAAAAATACTAAACATTGAGGATTTGCGTCCTTGGCTGCCCACATTACCTCGAACACCGCCTGTGCTATTTATCCGTTTGAAGTCAGTAGATAATTTTCGTTTCATTGGTTCGGTGCGTGGTCCAATTGCTTCACCACTAAGTGGGCTTTTCATCTTTCCGAACGCTCGTGGTGAGAGTTTATTGACATCTTGATATGAGTGTGCCTGTGTCTGCGCCTGTTTTAGATGCATGTGAGTGATTATAAGTAGCAGATAGTGCATGATACTGGAGTTTGAAAGCGTGAATGTATCCACGCATAGTGTGCAGGTACGCACAAATACTGCAAAACCAATCAACCATGCATACCTCGAAGTCCATGGGTGGCTCCAAGTCAGGCGTAGTGCGTGAACGAGTGCGATTAGCTTTGTTGGACCCTCCCTTTGAGCCGGATCTCACTAATTTCGTTATTGAAGGACTCCGCGGAATGCTGAATGCGCTAATGAGTCGTCCAATTTTCGTTGGCTTCTTCTCCTGTGACATAATAATGAGATATGTTAATGTATCTAACATGAGACAAATATGCATGCGTACGTGCACCTTTGGTCTATGTGAGAGTGCATGCGAGCATACAACAATACTTTGTGAGATAATGGAGTGGACAGTGACTGAGCTGAAAGGGTATCTGCTGAATTGGAGAAGAAAGTTCCATTGGCAGGTCCATGTGAGCTCTGTTTTCGTATACAAAATGAAACGAATTATTTTAGAATGAAATGAAGTGTACACATATTTGAACACAAAAATGTAAACAAGAACGCCGTGAGTATGTACGTGAATATGCGAATGTTTCTTCGGTAATCACAGAACTGTTTTTATTCGCCATGTATAAAAGCATGTTTGTATTCGACATCAAGAAATGGCCACTTACAATCCTGGAGAGCGGAGAATTGGGTGTAGATTCGCACTTTTCACCTGCATCGTCCTTCAGTCGACAAACTGTGAATTATTGGACATATGATATGTGATTGTCTGAGTCAAGTAAAATAAAAAAATCGTCGAACAAAGCTTATACCAACCTGAATATAACTAAAGCACAAATTAAGTGTACATAAATTGTCGGGTACATACATGAACGCAGACAAACAATCGAAAAACCAACACTCACTCACCCTTGAGATAGAAATCGCTTGGCACAAGAGGTGATCTTTGTCTATTGAACTTTGCAGAGCTATCCTCCGCTCCGCAAACATCACTCGACGAGCTATCCGACTTCATTGTCGAATCCAACCGAACGGCTAACGATTCCGCGTTCACATGTCCCACCTTTCCAACATTAACACTACTCGCACTACTCTCACTACCTAGTACTTGAAAGTCTTGCGAGCTCGCACTATCGTGTGGCACACGTTTGACTGTACCATCGTCATTCGAAGATGATCCGTCTGACGTTAGGTCTGTTTCGTCTTCCTCTTTAACACTACCATCGATTGTGCTGTGCGTGCCTGTATTGCTGAGACGGTCCATTTCATGTGCAAGTGTGGAAAAGGCGCGCGACCGCAGGGGTGGCAGTGCTGAATTCTGTTTAGACGTAGACGACGGAGGTGTGGTGCGTGCAAGAGTGTGTGCCTTGGTGGCGAGTGGAGGTGATTGAGGCCCACCCTGACTGGACCTGTGTGATACTACGGTTGATCTCGATGTCTTACGGCTATGTCCTGGTGTTGAAAACACGTCATCGTCTTCGAGATATGGAACACCTGCACATACGTGTGTGGCATTCATTGATATGACTTTTTGTGGATTGGATGTATACAATATTGGTCGGTATTGGTAATCCGCCGAAAATGGCAACGTATACATGCGTTTCTAATATACGCACATGGACACATGTTACAGTGTTTCATGATACACATACACATACACATGCCCATACGAAAAAATACGTCTACTTACATACACCTTAAAATATTTATGCCAACTAAACCTACACACCTTCCAACAAATCCGAGGGTGAGTGAGTTGAGTCAATTTCACCCATTTGACTAGCACGTAGATGTCGGCGTTGGATATGTTCGACCAGACGTGCAACGGGTGCGAGTGTGATGATTAATTTCGTAATCAATGTCGTGTACTCGGGGGACCGAAGAAAGTAAGATGGATTGTCATGGATGAACTCCCGCACATCCTGGTTTCGCGTAGAAAAGTTTGGTTTGTTTCATGTGTTTGTTGTATGGTATATATTATATATACATTGCAATCTTTTTGGCGATTTTAGTCGGTGTGGCCGCATGCTTGAGTTTGTTAAGTCGTAGTTATTTCTATATCATGACAAACAAAACGCTGTTCAGATACCTGATAAACAAGATACACGTATGCATACATATGATATATGTTACTTACATGGAACGAACGCGAAAGGCTTAATTATTCATACATAGTACACGTACTCAAAAATGCATACCTGCAACTGGCCGATTAGCTCTGCAACCATAGAAACTTTGCCAGGGGTAGGTAAGCTGGGATCGTGCTTTAAGAAGTCGGACACAATACCTTGTATTCGGAACACAACTAACTTCCGTGAGTCGTCGGGTGACAGTGGTGGCCACGTGTGTGCTCTTTCGACATGGTAGTCAGCTAGTCGTGAGAACCCGAGAAACTGGCTCAGAAATTTTTCTAACCTCCCGTCCGTTGCTGCTTTGGTGGTTATCAGTTTGTGGGCATTGCGAATGTCTTCGTCCTGTTTTTTTTTTTTCATGTTTCGGTTTTTTGTTGGCGGTTTCGGTTTCAGTTGTCATATTTGTGTTTGTTTTGTATCACACAATCGATTGGCGTGTATGTGATGTACACAATGCTGTGGGATAAATTTGTCACATCACTCTTGCATTTATGTTGCCATATATGCTAGTCAATATATATATGTGTGTACGTGTGAAATCATATATGTATGTGTAAATCTCAGCGCGTACCAGTACACACCTTTTCGCTATCCGCACGGCTATTCCGGTTGTTTGCGGTTACGTTCTCCATGTTTTCCATGTATGTCGCTGTGCTCTCTCGTTCTTGGGGCTGTATAGTCAACTGTTCAAAGCTAGTTTCCAATTCAGCGGGGCTAAATACACATCCATACAAAACAAAAGATACGTCACATATAAAGGTATGTTTAGATGAAACATTAAGAACAAATAGCGATCTATCCACGTTGATAAAGTGCAGCTTACGCATGTATATGCGTCAGCGCGTGGCGTTTTTATATCTCATACATTATATACATTCATATGTTCATACATATGTTTATATATACTGAATACGACATGATGCATTGAGGGTCTTTGGATATGCACCACTCCGAATATATAAATATTTGTTCAGACATACGAAGTATTTGTCTTACAAACCTATCAGACGGTACAGGTATATTGCTGATATGAGACGGCATCTCATCATCATCCACCTCATTAAAATTATCCTCTAAAAGCTCACGAAGAGAGGTGTCACGTGTGAGCTTTACTGCTTGGGTCCTGTTTATATGACGGGAAAGAGTTTAGGGTTTGGAAATATGTGCACTCAGCATTTAAATATATATATATATATGCGCACACATAATATACACATACATACGCACAAAAACATGTACTTGTATATTCAAGCATATAAATAAATGCTTATGAGAATCAACAATGATCGGGTAGCGCACAAAACACAATTAATGTAGTTGTGTATATCAAACATGCAAGGTTATGTATAAACGAAAATAAAAGCAGACGCCTTAGTGCACCTTTAGCAATTGATCATACGCGCATGCACCCAGTTTAAAGTAATATATACAACTACATTTTGAACTTTCATATAAACATATTGAAAACACATGTCTACATACGAATACTAGTCATATGCAAACAGTTCAAACACATACCCACTGCTAAAGTGCATTGAGGAACTAGCCAAAGACCCTTTCCGAGACACATCTGAGTCCATGCTCACAGTCTCTTCCATTGCCGACATTTTTGGACGCCTCCTACTCAACGCATATAAGGACGAATGTTTAAATGTGCATATGTATAACGGTTGTCTTATGTGTATGCGCTGGGTTGCACGTGTGTGTAAATACGTGTTCATATTCCTAGTATACATACAGGCATTCTTCTCCACCAACGAAAACATACCTCCCTGAGCCTTCCGTACTCACTACGGGATTAGCAGCAATTTTAGACCTCGCTGGCATCGTACCACTAGAATTGTGATCAGTGGAGATGCTTCGCCCAAAACTACTTTTACGTGAAGACGACACGCGCATTGCAACAGTTGGCTCATGTTCACCGCTCTCCAATGAATCCTAATTTCGTGTGGTGGGAGGGTTTTGAGTTAATGTGTTTCAGAGATTAAGAGAAAGAATTCGAGAGTGGAAATAACAAACCAGCAGGTGAAAGTGAATATACCGTTTGTGGATACGGCGGTTATGTGCTAGTAGGGGTGGTGCTTGGGCCATATATATACACATTGTGGGTCGGTGTTCGAAGTAGTAGTACATGCATGAACACATACTAGCGGACTGTTATGTGCATATACCTATTTCGAAACAACCTCACCCAAGGTAAAGTACGAACACCGAGCGATTTGTATTGCACATATACAACCACATCTTTTTCGTACATAGCAACTTTCAGCAAAGTCGCTTTGCAGAAAGATACAGATATTCGATGGTCCCATAAACTTACCCAATGGTCCTATTGAAATTTTTCATACTGTCTCATACAGCTCAACCAAGGGTAAATGCATTGCTTCTAATGCAACGAATACGGACTTTCCAAGACGCACCATTATATTCGCACACTGCATTGGCATATGAGTACATCTACACGCGCATGCTCACATAGTTAAATAATGGCATTATATCGCCTGAATTGATTTGCATTCATAAACAAACAAATCACCTTTGGAATCTATATACGAGTGAACACAGATACAACAACAGGTTCAACACACACCGAAGCTCCTTGAAGTCTTTCCAACTGCTTCCAATCAAAATCTCCCACATAAGTACTGACCGCCCTATCAGAACGTCCCGCGTGTGGACTAATACTGTGGGAAGGCGGGCCAGGGCTGCTTGGAGCTGTATGCCGGGGTAGAGTATTTAGCACGTTCGAGTGTGCATGCGTGTGAGCACAGAGGTGTGGCGTTGATACGTGATGGAAGTGTGCACGTATGGTGTCTGCGAGTGTGTTCCGTGTGTATACGTGCTATACGAGTACAAGCTTTCGTGCAGATAGATGGTTCTTGACGGCTGATGTGAGTTGTGTTCAGGTTGTTTCATTCACATGTATGCATTCGATTCACTTGAGTTCACGTGTACACATACATGCCCACATTCTTACATATCTAAATACATACTAGTATATGTGTACGTACGAATTCCATATTGGCATGTATTCACATAAACCATGTGCATACACGAGCTTAATCATTACCCGAGGGTGGGGTGTGGTGCCCACTAGGAAACACCTGAGACATCAAAGGCGATGGGACTTTTAAAGGCCTATAGCCTGCTGCCACTGAGGGGTTCGTTTGTCTCGAAATCCCATTGTAGTTTGTGGTGGTCATAATCTTCGGCTGCATATGTGCAGTTCGATGTATTGAAACAGGTTCAACCAAATTGACGATATGTGTATATCCGCATATACTATAGTATACACACGTTAGGTACATATAATCGTACGGCCACAAAGAAACTCATCACATTGCAATGTCTTTCTCGTACGTATATACGCAATCCTCAAAAAACAACATACAAGCATACACAGAAAGTGCAAGATTGAACAACGCGCAAATACATACACAGTCGACGACTATGAAAGAATCTGATGAAATACCTCTCATCAGTATGCAATACGATCTGCATATTGTGCAAAGAGTGTACATATCGGCACCTGTGATGCAACTCTCACACTTTTCAGCTTCAGATACACAGGCACAAAATATACACATATACAGAGAGTGAAACTCACATTCGTACAGCAGTATAAACATAATTTACCAGGAATTTCACCACATTTTTTTGTTCAAGAACTCCAGAGCTATTCCTACATTTAGTTTCAAGCAAGATATAGATGCACAGATAACTATACACAGAGAGATACACAGATACAATATGTAGATATGTATATGTATGTACGCGGAGTATAGTCAAAAGGCAAAAAAACAAGCAAGAACACAATGGAACTATACAAACACGTCCGCACACATTGTACACAGAGCTCTCATGCACGCACACTAGATCACTCATACTGTACACACTCATATATATATACATACGTCGGAAGATTCCTCGTTCATGGTGCCGAATTGAGATTTTTTGGACAAGACCGTGCCCACCAACAGTTAGTGAAGCGCAAACGAAATCACAGCATGCTGTACTAGTGCGGCGTTGCCTCACACACAAGAATTGTGCACTCCTGTGAGATATTTAACGTGGACGTAGATATTCACGAATGCTGTAAAGTATTAATTTACACTAGGAAAATCGTTTGCATAAGAAGGAACACATCAAGAGGGACTCAGTATATTTGTGTCCGGGTGCGCACACCCCACTGTGCTCGCAAGCTATCGTTGTGGTAATGAGATGATGTTCTTCACACCGGCTACAACTGGACGACTGAAGAAATTCTGAGAGCAACTATAAGTGTACCCTTTGCGTGAATGAGTACCTACCTACGTACATACATATATACATACATACATACATACGTATGTGAGGTGGTGATGGAGTGTATGTTGTACGTTGCAGGAGACGTGCTTCGATTTTTTTGTTTGATGTGTTCATAACGAAATTTTATTTATACATTTTTTATTTTTTTTTATTTTGTTTTTTATTTGTTTATTTATTTATTCTATATGTTTTTTTTTTTTTTCCCAGCGCGAAATTCCACACACACACACACACACACACACACACAACTGAAGTAAAGAAATCAAAATACAATCGATTCAATAGATGAGTTTGTGCTTTTAGGGCTGATATGAACCACAAATTGCAGTTGTTCTCCATGATACTAGAGAGAGTAGAGATTTGTCCCGTTTGTGGATGTAGTTCGTCACGATATGACGAGTTCTTCACGTTACGGCCAGTTCCTTTCACTACGACGGATTCTTCACACTATGAGAATTTGCTTGTTACGATGGATTGGTTCCTCAATATATACAGGACGGGTTCCTCACTATTGGACGGGTTCCTCATATTTTCACGGGTTCCTCTCAGATTTCGAATGGGGGGTCTCCATACAACGAATTCCTCACCCTAACATCTATTTCTCGTCTTAAGACGGTTGCGACGTGGTTCTTCTCTGTGGGGCTTGCTACTCACTCTACAACACCTTCGTTGGTATGTGAGGCGATCACCCAAACTATTTGCCTGTTTTCCTCCCTCTTGCACATGAATTAATGATCATATATAGGATAAAACATGAAGGTTGGAAGTGGCTACGAGATTACTCGTCAACGTTTAAATGAAATAACTGTATCTTACAAATACTTTGGTTCTTCGTGGTAAGTGTAGAGTATGAGCAATATCTATATCTTAAAAATGAACGGAACAATCACGGTCTTGTTCTTTACATGTTTGATATTTGCTGATCAACAATTTGTACCGAGTAACTCTCCTTGGAAATACATTTTTTATTTGTTGGTGCTTACTTAATAAGAAGTATGTGGATATAGATCATTTGGGGATGCTGTTGCAATGCATTTGCATAAAATTTATAATATTCCTCAATAAAAACAGATCAATTATGTATTTCTCGCCCGGCTTAAAGGGATGTACTTACTTACAAGTGGAACTAGGCTAACACAAAACATGGTCTCTATTTGCGGCCACATTCACACATCCGACTACCCTTTTGAAATAGCATACTAGTTCTCACAGAGAGAAGTATCACTGGCCAAAAGTTATGCTTCCAGCACACAAAACGAGTCTGAGATCTGGTGATACGCTTATGGGGTTCATTCTGCGCAAGCTATCTTGCAATACACATCTACAAATCCATCAAAACTCGACAAGAACCTTATTTTGAACATTTGACCCGCTCCTACAAGAACATTTTGCAATAATAGAGCCCATACATTATGTACGGTTTACAAATACATTACCCTTTCCAGGATATCGTGTTTTATGTAATTACAGAGAATGAATTAAAGCGTCTTTATCAATTCATAATTTGCTTCACAAATACTAAATAGAACGCATATATGCTTTAAACGGCCCTTTCAGTAATTAACGGATTCTGCACTGGTCATTCTAGTAACGAGCGGAAAGCTGCGTATTGGAAAATTACTTTTTCCATGTATATACTTGATATTGCTATTACATACATCACTAATTTATACTTGATATTGCAATTACACACATCACTACTTTAATATGGTACTTACGTACATCACTACTTATATATTGTGAATTTTTAATAAAGAAACGCTTGCAAGATACTGTCATTGTCATGCGGTATGTAGTATAAACATTTCATGTCACCATTGAGTTTATGAATTAGTGTATACGGTGTGTTATTGCGTGTGAAAATGAGGGCGCGTGGCACGACGCTGCACAGAGACGAATGAAACACACACAAATACACACACACGTACGCACGCACGCACAAACACACAACTCGCACATACACACACACACGCACTTCACTCGCTGCAATAAACTCCATGGTAAACTTTGACGTATACAATAGTCAGATGTACGTACTGTCGTTTTTTGAAAATTTGTCACCGTCAACCGTACATATTCACGTGGCAGTACGCCAGCCTGGCATGCTCAAGTGGTATTGCGCTACTCTGGATACATACGAAACGCCATAATGGCGTCTAACGAAAAAAATCTGACTACCAAATCAGAGAATTCATGTGCTGTTATGGCGACAACGAACAATACGAGTGCCTCTCCAGAATCGTACACCCCTGGTACGGTAGGACACTTAGTCGTTGCCACCAACAGCAAATACTCTTCTGCGGAAAGGAGTGTTGCTAGACGAAAGGTACATGATTATCTTGTGTTGTGGCACTCATTGTAATGACGGTTACATGCATGTGATTCGTGCATTTTCTTGGTGTCCTACTTGACATTTGTTCATGTTTTTATTTACCGAATTTTCTTGAGCTGTAGCCTACGCATGTCAAGTGAATCAACGTAAGACTACATGCACGTTTTAGAGGAAACATATGTGAGATTTTGTTTACAATCAACATATGGCGGTCCCATTGGCAGTGATTATGTTTATTGTCATTGTAGAGCATTGGTTATTATCGTAGATGTTCTCTCCCGTGTTCTCTCTATACTCATTGACATCACAAGCTATTACGTGAGACGTCTTTCTGCGCGTCGGTTAACTTACCGTTCATTCAACACCATCGCCTCCTGTGTACATGAATAGATCCTCGATGAAGACGAATACAACCAGCGTATTGAAGCAATTGTAGAGCGAGAGTATTTTCCACATGTTGGTCGTCTACGCGCCGAGGCGAACTATCTCGACGCACACGCTGCAAACGATGTCGTTGCCATGCGTCATATTGCGCTAGAGGCCGCACGAGTGCGTGCACTGGAAGGAACACCATCTGCTTCACCGTATAGTCAAACACCAGGTGCGTATATTTGTGTTATATATATATATATTCATAAGCATAAGGATTATGAGTTGCTGCACAACTCGTTACACTGTTTTGTTTGTGGGTGTGCGAGTTTTGTTTATTTGTGAGGTCTTTCTTTGCGGTCACATCCCATCAAATATCGGGCACATGCTCAAGTATATTACAATAATTCGCAGGTATTATCCCTCCTGGCACTCCTTCTATCAATCTCAGTGGCCGGACAGCAAAGGGTAACAACAGATGTTCCAACACCCCGAGTGTCGACGTTGACCCGAACAGTCCCGCGAGTGCCTCAATCTCACCTCACACCGACAAAAACATACATATACAAACTCAACCAAGCGCAACGACTAGAGCGCATGCAACGTTGGACGGTTTTCTACGATCACATGCAAGCGAAGATGATGCAGAGTTTGAAGTGTTGATGGCAAAACAACGACATGCGCATAGAGAAAAGTACGCGTGGCTATATGAACAACAGGCTAAGAGCGACTCAAAGCTTGTGGCCGTCACAGCGTCTCAGGTGTGTTGGTAGTGTTGTTTTTATGTAGAATATGGATGTGTGCATGTTTATGTATGTATGCATACGTACAACTATAAATAGGTATTAGTTTCTGTTGTGTGTATTTGCAAATACAAACCTTCCTTGCATGTACAGAATAAGACGCGTGGTGTGGTGGGCGCGATAGAGGCGGTCCGAGATGAGGAAACTGAGGGGCTTGGCTTGGAAGGCTGGGACTACAAGAACAAGAACGCACTAATGTATTACCCTGAGGCACATCAAGAGAAGGCTTCCACGTTGAATGTTGTCAAGGTGTGTTTTTTAGCTATTATTTGGCTGTTGTGTTCTGTTGGAGGTTTCGTGGGGCATTGTCTCTTGAGTTGGTTTGATCTTGTTAGTACATGCACTCTATAAAAACTTCATACACCCCATTGCATGTATCGTATCTATACAAATGTACGCACGACCGCCACAAACGTAAAACCATATGTCCTCCCATGCAAACATTCTCTGGTCGATGACAGTCTCACACACTAATATGTGAGATGCTCTTAACAGGCATCACAAAAGCAAGTGCTCGCGTCGAACACACGTCTCAAAGGAAATCCTTTCAAGAAGCCGAACGCAGTCAACAAATCGAATAGTAGCTTATTTGGGGGAAGTGCTATTCCTGGATCCGTAAATATATTAGGGCAAGTTGTATCCCAGCCATCTCCTAAAGTACATGGTTACGGCTTTATAGCAACTCCTACACCGATCCCAGGTCAGGGGGATGGTTTGGGTGGTGTAGGTATGGCTGGGGACGAGTCACCAATGATGACCTGGGGAAAAATTGAAGACACTCCATTCAGAATAGAGACTGAGAGTACGCCAGGTGTGTACGTGCGTGTGTATTATCTGTAAATATGTGTCGTTGTAGGTGTGCATGATTTTATATGTACACGTGTTTGCTATTATGACCTGTGACACAGTCTTGGACATGCCGTCTAGAGATAATGATATTAATATACACGTGAAGCGCATATGGTTTGTGTATGTGTATATGTAAAGGATTGGGCTTTCAGATCCATTGCATATGAAGATGATGCAGGGTCATTCGAGCACAGTTGGCACATTTGTATAGACATACACGTCTACGTACGCGTGCGTATTTGTGTATTCACGTACGCGAATATATGTACGCATAAGCATGTATGTATTGCATGTATGTATTTGAAAGTTCTATGAATTTTGTGCGTCTTTGCGTATGGACAGACGTGTATGTCCAATCTACGAATGACGCATACGCTCGTATGTCCAATCTACGAATAACGCACATGCTCGTCTATCTCATTTTATTATATCAATGCTTAACAACTAATTGCAAGTTATGTAAATTGTCACGATATGATTCTTAGGCCCCCAGTTTCGAATGCAAGCGGAACCGCCACGCGAGCAACTACGAAACAAGATAAGTGAGGAAATGGCTTCACGCACACGAAATCGTACAGTTCACGGATCAACACCTGCTCATAAAATGAAATCGACACCAAGAAACAAACATGGCGGACTTACACCGTCAACTCCGTATGGCAATATGTCACCTGCTGCACGATTGCTTATGAATAAGACAATATCCAAATCTTTAGCAGGTAGTTGGGGTAAGGGTGTGAGTGGAAAGGGGAGTGGAAGTAGTGAGTTAAGTGGGAAAGGTGTGAGTGCGAGGAGACATGTAGGGAGTTATTTCGGAGATGATGCCTTGCGTGCGTCGTACTCACCTAGTCTAGCTCCGATTGCTACGCCCAAAGGTGACCGTACAAAGGGAATGAGAAAAAGTACAACCATCTCGACAGGGCGTGCGAGGGGCGGTGATACACCGTCCTTAACAGATGGTCTGTTAAAAGAAACGCCTATTTCTTCAACGAGACGGCAGAGCTAGTATTATGCCTTTAGAAAAAATGAATTTGACGGCACTAAAACTGTACATGCCGAATTAACACAATGTACATATAAAAAATCTCCTAACGTAGACCATGTACCCACATACACATATAGCTGTGTGGCCAGTTCAGTGTCGGACAAGAAGAATTCTCTAAACCTTTGTTATTGTGATCACTTCTGTACGCGTTTGAAGGTTTACTCAACATGTGCATATAGAAGAAGTGCCCGAAAAGAACGTATATTCGTTCGCATACGAAGTCAAGTTGTAAATAAAGATGTTGGTAATGGCAAGAAGTCTATCCAATGCACGTCAGTGACAAGAGCACAAATAATTCTCAGCGTTGTGTGATATACAGTCTGTACTAACTTTATTCCTCAGCTTTTGGGTGTTCTTTTTCAGAAGGATAGTCCATAATGTTGTTTCATAGCTTATCACACTCGTAAACCTAGCTTCACGTTGTTCTGCTCCCTCCTTTAATTTGACCACAAAGTAGCACACAAACAAACAAACAAACAAACACACACATATGACATATATACAAACACAAACATATATATATAACGCACACACACACGCACGCACACACACACACAAACACACACAACACACACACACACACACATACACACACACACATACACACAAAACACACATACACACACACACACATACATACACACACACACACAGTGAGAAACTGTCTAACGACAGTTCGGTATTAACATATGTTAATAGTACCGAACCGTTATTTGAGTCTATTTATAGATCCGTATGGGCGGGCAAAATGCGGTAACGGATGTTCAACACATGACAGACACATACACACACACACACACATACAGATATGTATATATAGATCCGTACGTACATATATACGTATATACGCACACCAGCTCTGGAAATAACGTATTCATCCTGCGCATACACGTTTAATTTCATATTACGTGGGGAGAATCGTGCATATAGGACACCGGCATGATGGGCCAGCCTCAGCTCCCACCCAAAAAAGGGATTGACTATATGAGTATTGTGGAAGAGTGCACCAGCTATACGGGTATGTGATTTGCTTAATACAATGTGTGTATGCATAGTTAGATACACGCGTGCCCCTGTGGAAAAATTTGTACGCGTGTGTATCTTTACTTAAATGAATAATATTGGTCGTTATATGATTGGGCTGTACCTGTTGTATGTATTCGCGTAACTCGTGAAAGTATTAAGGGTTTCTATGAGGGGAATATATATCTGAACGATATATTGTATTCAAAGATATTTATCCCAAACAATCCCTAACTTCACACCGTGTAATTTATTATATATGCGTTTCTCTCTGTGTGTGTGTGTGTGTGTGTGTGTGTGTGTGTGTGTGTGTGTGTGTGTGTGTGTGTGTGTGTATGTATGTATATATATGTATGTATGTATGTATGTATGTATGTATGTATGTATGTATGTATGTATGTATGTATGTATGTGTGTGTGTATGTATGTACGTATGTATGTGTGTATGTATGTATGTGTGTATGTATGTATGTGTGCGTGCGTGCGTGCGTGTTCGTGTATATATACATGTGTATATACATAATATATATACGTACGTATTTATGTACTTTGTTTATGTATGTGCACACAAACTTTACGCACGTTTCTTTCTTTCTCGTAGACGGACAATGCACTTACCTATGTAGATATGCGTACTTATGAGTGTTTTAGCATATACACTTAAGTATCTACTTGTAAGGATACCAGTGTACTAACTCAGCTGGCGTTACATTTTTCGAACGACGACACATTCCGCAGTACCACATAAAGATATGCATAGAGTACATCCCAACCAAGGTCTCTTCAAGGAACGTCACTATCGAGCGTATCCCCAGTCTATCATCAATCTACACAATAGTGCTGGTAAAAAAACCTATTTATATTCATATTATTCACCATATTATGAGTATAGTTTACCTGCAAGCGTAAAACTCATGTCATGTTATATATATCCTCTTTTTCGCAGTGCATACGATTATGTACACATGTCTCTGTTTGTACAATTCTGCATTCATTCCTTCATGTAGTCTTTGCGCATTGAAGAAACATCATTAAACATTCGTGCATTTGAATACTGGACAACCCCAAGCGGTTACCTTTGTTTATTGTCGATTTTATTGAAAAGATTTTGGTTTGTGTTTGCAGATGCGGCTGACTCCACACGAGACATCGGGCTTTTCATAGAGATCAATCATGCTTACTTTATCATCGGCCATAAGATTGTTCTATGGGATTTGGAATCGTATGTTACACGCAATATACATGCACATATGAGCACTGTTATACACGCGTTCGTGATATATGACTTAATACTACACTAGTATTTTGATTGTATTTATGCTTTCTCTGTTGGTATGCTACATATACCATAGAAGAAATCATCTGATCAGGGGATATGCGATCACGTTCAGATAAAGAAGTATGCAATTATGGATACAGACAGGGACGCATATACGATGTGTCCTTTTTAATCTCGCAAATGCTCACACATATATACATCTGTACATGTATATGAAAAATCTTCGAGTGCGCACTCCTCTACGATATGCACTGCGTATGTGTAGACACACAACCTTATGCCAAATATTTTTACAGATCCCGGTATACCATTTATGAGGAATGTCTCAAACCAATTATTGGTGCCGCGCTTGTCAAGCCTAAGCCTGGTAAGTGTGGCGAGCACGCATTTGGACACATGTACTTTTTTTCCTGCATGGAAATCATATTGGGCACCAATTTCTGCGCTCGTAAATCCGCACTCGTGTACACATTATCTTGGCATCGTTTGTGGTGTGTAAGTACAAATACTGTACTTTATTGCCAAAGATGGGTAAAGACATGTCGCGTACACAAATAAACGCGTCGGTGCTATATATATTGATCTACACATACATCTATGCTAACATATACATATACTTATGTGCATACTCCGCAAATTTATAACTCGAATCGTACGTTTACCACAGGTGTTTTTGACAACAGGTGTAGCCATGTGTTGGTGATTTTCACAGCTGATGATATTACTCTACTTTCTATGTATTTTGGAGATCCGTCTGGGTTAAAGGTATGAGTGAGTGTATGCATATTCGCATATACAAAACATGATTCACCCATAGCACCTACTCATATCCGTACTCATGTAGTGAATCCATTAGTCAATGAGCACCGCCACACTAGTATCAACGAATCATATTTAAGTATTAAACAAAAGTAACGTTTGGTCTATGTGTGCGGATGTTGTTGACCGTACCGACCTACAAAATCTGCGTATGGACCACGAAGGTTGTTATTGTACTGACCACTCATACTACATGCACGTATATTTACATGTGCCCTGCACGCCTGGTGTCAATATTAGAATATGCAGCACGTATACCTGAACGTAAATGTGCGTACAAGTAATTGTAGAATATGCGTAGACAATGTACGAAATAGTTTGCAGGTCTAGTTCACAATATTCTCGAGCGCAGCAGCATAATATCATGCTCCGCAGCAACGATAAACCTTTTATACCCTCGTACGCATACGAACGTAAACTACACGCAACATCTGTAGATGTGGGAGACGCCGTTTGTGGTTTCTGGGCTGGAAACGTCCGTGACCAAAGTGATAGGGACTGACGGCGGACGGATTTTCATCGGGACATCAGATGGCCGTCTCCATGAACTAGTCTATCAGGTGAGCTTGCACCTTAATATTAACATATACGTTTGCAGGTGGAAGCATGTTGCACACAGACTTACTCACGCTCCAGCAGCATAGCAACACTGTACTGGTTGCTAACATAAGCGTTCTGTTCGCCTTCTTCCACACTATTGCTATAGCTCAATATGGGTTGGTTCAGCAAGGGTATCTGTTATTTGATAGATCACACTAAGAGTGTGCTAGGATCAGTTGTGAGGACCCTGATGCCACGGTTTATTCCAGGTATATTCGTTTGTGTGTGAATAACCATGTGTTTGTCGTTTTGTGTATGCGACTGGTCGGCATGAGCATACGTACAGGTCCACCCAGTCCACCCAACTATATATGGTCCACCGGTAAGAGTTATTATGTGGTCAATTCCAACTTATTTATTTGTGTGTTTAGTTCTAGATTTAGTTATGAGAACTTATGTTAGGTAGGTTCTAGGTATTGAGAGTTGTGCGTATGTGTACGTACACATCTTTATCTTCATTTCTACATAACTTATCATTATTTACCTTATATCGGTTGCAATCTGGGCGATGATGATATTATGCCGTTTTTTGTTTTGCGTCCGCATCCAGAACTCGCACTTGCGCACGCATGATATGTACACAAACAAGCACTAGTAATTACGTATTTAACATGTTTTACGTTACGTTCTCATACTTTCGAAATGTATTTTAGGCTCACCGGGAATAATTGATTTGCAAATCGACGCCGAACGTAGTCTGATCTACGCACTTTACTCCAACTTCGATATACAAGTATGCTGCTATGTCTATGTTATGTCTTTTGGTAAAGAAAAATTATATGTGGCTCGTCTGTATACATTATATTTTCCTAGATACATCGACTTTCTTACTCCTGTGCTTCCACACGTCATAGCACACTCATACGTAAATGTACGTACCAAACCTACAATCTACCATACTTTAGACAGCCATAACATTTCATATCACCTATTATTTCCATTGGTTCTTTGGGACAGTGAAACCCCGTCTTGACAATCACAGTTTTATGTACGCAAATATATTCACAAAATGACGTGTGCACAGGTGATGTACTCACAGTTTTATATACGCAAATATATTCACAAAATCGGTGTGCGACGTGTAAGTAATTTTATATATTCATTGTTGTAACCAAGATATACGTGTTCGTATGCATGTATGCATTACGTCGATTTTGTTATATATGAAGCGTCTTTACGTTCAAGTGCACTCACACGTTCGCCGTACTTCTCAACAGGCTTGGTCATTTACACCAGAGTCCACATCAACTGTACGGTCTATAGGCAAAATTATTGGTACCAATATGGAGAAAATGTGCAGAACGTCGGTATGTGACAATAGCGTACTCTACTACGTGTGTACAACTTGTGGACAGATACGTCTGCAATATAGGTGACTTCTCATGCTTGCACGCACACGTACAAGGATCATTATGTGCGGTTTCTTCGTATATGTGTGTGCAAACTTCGGGTACATGCAATAACACTCCTTTACTCTTGTACACACACAGGGGGAAGATGTATCTACGTTCGCCGTCGTAAGCATGGCACCTACACCAGTTGATCTTTCGGGAAGACCGTCAGGAGTTGACCTGCTAGTCATTACGAATGTGGGTGCACGTATCATGGTGTCTGCATCGCCCAATCCACCTCACACAGATACACCTTCACATGAGATGGATGAAGAGGCCACTTCTGCAAAAAAGCGTGTGAAGTTGAACTCTACTACAACCCAGTATAGCCTTGAGCTGTTAAACAGTGATTTGAAGATGCCCACAGCCGAAATGATCTCAGTGTCAGCAGCTTTCGTTGGATCTGGTGTGTACATATTGTATATATGTATTTACCGTTGTTTTTCAGTATGCACAGCGTGCATTTCTACTGCTTGTTTACAATTTATATATTAATATATGAGTCGTTTCGCATAACTATGTGATAGACTCACATATACGTCCACTCTTATAGCGTCGAATGCTAACCACAACTTATCTGCATAATAACGTTTCAGGCACACTCATTTTTAATACACGTGATCAAACTTCTATTGCGAACGGAATGGCCCAGCCTAATGCAATGTTTGCGGATGCTATGGCACCTCCCGGCGCTGTGGTCTGCATAGCGACCGAACCGCTCACTAAATATGATAACCAACAGAAGGATAGAGAGGTATATGAATGCGAGTATATAAATTTTATTAACAAGTCATGTTGATTGCAACAAACAAATGAATTGTTTTATACACTTGGTTTCATGGTCCGGAATACACGTGTGTTCTGTTTTATACGGCGAATATGTACATAAGAATACATACCCAAAACCTTCATACTAACACGACACACACTTGCACATACCACACACACTTGCAGCAATACACATACTTGATCGATCCAACAGTTCAAGTAATCGATATCAAAGAAATTCCGGCCCCAGAGAAGAAAACTTTGAAGAACCTCGGAGAGATGCTTCCATCTCAAGAACTATACCTGCAGCACTACTTTGGCCCCAGACAGATCCTGGTACTCACACTAACTGGTGTTTACACCTTGGAAAAGACTAGGTATATATGCAATGTGCGTTTTGCTATAAAGTATTCGTAGGGAAGACATGATTGGTGTAGATGTCCATGCCAATGAATTATGTGTTTGTGCATGTCACTGCGTACGCCGTAGTGCACATGCATTAACATGTGTGCAGCTTTGTGTGCTATTGGTTCTTAGATAGATTTGTCAGCATCCATAATCATACCATACTCCCCCCAATACTCACACTCTATCAAACGATCTGAATTCCCACACTTGTAAAAAAGAATCATTAACAAAAACATCACTGAACTCATGTTTATACAAAATCACACAGACCGATCGACTATCTAAAGCATAGATTAACAAATAACGTAGGAGCATTAAGACTGCATTCAGCCAATGATGCTGCAATGCTTCTAGCTCTAATGTGTGAAGAGTCTTTAAATCACAAGGTCAAGAAGGTAATGTTACGTAGTCGTTTGCGTCCAGTGCTGAGCTAAATTATAAAGTCCGTGTATGAGTAGCATCGTGTGTATTATGTAGGTTTGTGTTTTGACAGGTATGTATCGTTTGCAAGTGATACCAGTATTGGCATATTTGGGTCAATGCATACTTAGACACATCATAAAACCAAAATCATTCTCGCATCACACTCACGGATTCACTTGCTAGCTCCCTACCGCACGCAAAAACTTGCATACATTATATATAAAATAAACATACGCGTCCGACATGTATGTTTATTTGTGTAGATGGCTGGCGACACTTTCTTTGAACTGGCTGCAAGTGAACGCAGCTATCATACCCAGGGATTGGCTGTTTATTTAAAGAGACTCGTTTATCCGATCATGGTATGTACATTCTAAAAATGAAATTGACAAATGGTTGTATATGAATCTATGCTAAAGCATGAGCTCTTCAATATAGATACAGAAAATGAGTACCTTTGTGCTGCAGATGGTCTGTAAGAAAATTATACATCTTTGAGTTTATGATGTTAAACCAAGATTGCTCCTTATATATTCGTTCACTTACTGGACTTTCTTATATATATACATGGTTCATCTGTGTAGAAAACAAGTTTAGTTTGGGTTGCAGATGATCACAAATCAGGTGATCTATTAATCCGTCCATTGTATCCCGACGAGCACAAACTTGTTCTGGGAAAGCTTGAACGTCTGAGTGAATATCTTCGATCATGTAATTGGCCTAGTACATCTCGCAATGATACAAAAGCAAAGGTAACATCATATGTAGTTATAAATACGTATAGTATGCACTGTGGTCTGGTGTTCTTAAGCATTGCGTATTACTTAAAAACAATTGAGAAGTGAGCAGTTGTGTTACGTTCAGCGTGTAGTACTATGCTGCTATGTCCAGGGATTTGTCAACATGAAAATAGACTCGTTGAATGCATACTTGCACATACCCTTTGTTTCATATTGTTCATATTGATTCATCCTGGCTACACGTTTAATCTCGCAGCATTACTTGGATGCCGTATTAAGTGCGTGTATCGAGTGCTTGCGTTTGTCGGAGATCCTCTACAGATCATTGAGTACAATGCCAATCCCAGAGGAGACCGAGCTTGATCTTATCAATGTGTAAGAAGTGTGATATCTGTAGGGCAACTATGTGTGTGCCCGCTGAGTGTATGTTTGCATATATAGTTATCATTAATTTGCAGTAAACTATCTGAACGCGTGTTGGACTTTTATAAGGCGTTTGCAATAAGTGTACGTTTGTTATGACTACATATCTCAACTTGCTGGCAAGTTGGTTGTATTGTTTTATCTTCTGTTCATGCTAAATGGAAATGACTTAAAGTCATGGCGCGTCGATGCAGCTAGCGACAACCTACTGTACCAAGAGGTTGTTGTGGATGTGATTATGATGTTTCATATATAGGCAATCCTTACAAAAATTCGCAAACACTGTTCATAGCCTAAAAGAGCTTTCATGCCTGTCGATCGAGTCCATTGTTGAAAGCGAAGACAACCACCAGAAAGTGAAATCCCTTATGGCTCAGCTTACATATGACTGTATGAGCAGTTCGGATCAACACGTATGTATATATTAATTACTACAAATCTTGCTATGGTATATATATATATGTATCTTTGGGTATCTGGTAAGATATGCGTATCACGCCTAGATTCATTTATCCTTCTGTTGATGAATTAGGAGACACCCTGGCCAAACGTATACAGTGGAATGTATATATTGTCCCGTTGTATGCAGTATCTGTGCACTAGTCAATCGTATTTCTCATAAGCATTATTTTTCTATTGTATTTATACAGTACCCACACAATGTCAAATAGTCACGTACACGTAGACAATGTCATGTACACATAAACCCTCAAAATAAAGCCTATACTCGTAATCATATTCTCACAATGACAGGCTCAGAATTTGATGCAAAGCGAGCTGCGAACTCAGTGCCCGAACTTCTTCAGTAGGTCAGACACAGTTGCAAAGCAAGGTAAACAAAATCAAGCACTTTCAATCAGAAATATGTGTTCATTGGTTGCTCTAAACTATTGCCAGAAGCACTCAAAGACGTGCGCACATACGCACTTGGGTAGTCACTTACGCACTTCCTGTCACTCAAACATATGGGCACTCATTCACACACATACATACACATTGTTGCGTACTCGGGCACATACTTAGCTCATACCTTACAGCTACCTTAACATTAACATTATCATATGTATATTCATTTATTCTGTACTTTATGCTTATTCACTTATGTGATCGTTTTATAAACAGTACTCGGTGCACTGAAGAATGTGAAATCTGCGCATGCCGAGGAACATACCAACTCATCCTATGTTAGAGAAGCCGTTCTTCCCCATATCAATTTCTTCATTACCAACGATGTATGTTCGTGTGTCTTGTATATGCATTTGATTTAAAAAATACAAATATACAAATACAAATAAGTATTGCTATAAGTACTTACTTCTTTTGCGTCCTGATATTCTGTATCATAGCCATATTGGTTTTACCTAATGTTCTGCTCTAAATTTCACAACCGTATATTTAACAGGTAACCGACGTGAGTGTTCTAACGGAATTAGTTGGCTTATTAGATGATATATCAAGAATACACAATTGTGATCTTAGCACAGACGTTGTGCGTGTGTGTTTGAACATAGGTGACAAACTTAAAGCACGTAGTGAGGCAGAGGTTGAGATTGGTGTAAGTGGATACGGTCGGAACGGATTTGGGGCGATGAGTGCGAGTGTGCATTCAGCTGACATGTGGAGTGAACATCCAGGACTACGTAACAATGCCAAGGTATGTGTACGAGATCGATGTGATTAGTCACTTGTGTATTTGCCTGTTATTTTAGACCCTCACGTTGTTATCAAAAAGGATGTGTCCGCGCCGTTTCACACAAGTACATCCCCAACAGGAGAGACAAGATCGTCAAATCTGCTACAATCTCATTCTCGCACATTTGGGCGGAGATCGACCGTCCAAATTGCTCAAGGAACCGCTTCATCTAGCGTTGCAGAGCAATAATAACGAATTCCTAACCTCGTTGTACGATATGTTTGTACGGAATGAGGCACTCCATAGCCAAATGGTCTGCCTCAAGCCAAAACATCCGAGATTGCTACAAGTATGTGGCGATGTACGAATCACCTTGCTGTGTTATGTGTGTAGCTTGCATTGTATCTTTCTTTCGATCAAATAGCCACTGTGAAGAAGTTATATACCCAAGTATCGTTACGTAAAAGTGCTCCGCCGTCTGTTACGGCTGGTATTGCGTATATGTCGTTGATGGACAAACACGCATTTGCATACTATGCATAACCCCATTTACATCCAAACTATAATCCCAAACATATCCAATATATTTTCAGACCCATCTGTACGATACGATGATTGCGTGTATGCGGGATATATCCGAACATCCGGACATGAATGCCGAAGACGTAGTTGTGTTGTTGACCAGAGCGGACCTTTTTTGTCAGTACGAGCGACAAAACAGCAACCACTACAAGGCGGCGGAGATTAAATCACTTATTGCCGGAATTGAGGGGTATTTATTTTGTATTTGAGTATACTATGTAATGCTGTATGTATGTGCGTTAAGCATATGTGGTATCTTGCACTCATTCCCATGTTCTCTGATCATTCTCGCACTCACTCCTGTGATGTCGTTTCTGATGTGTTTGCAGCAACATCAGCGTAGCGCAACGGGTCGGTTTTTACCGTGAAGCTGTTTCACTTGCCAAGGCCGCCAGCGGACGTACGGAGAGTCTGGAATTTATTCCAGAGACTGAAGAGAAGATTTCTGTAAGTGCACGTTTATTGTGTGTGCATAAAGTGTTGTTTTAGCTGAATTTTTTAATACCAAAGTTTGAGGGCGTAGGTACATTGACATCATGAAAGTGAATGGCGCAGAATTCGTGAGATTGTGTTGGATAGCTGCGATTATCACGAATATTTAGTTAGGACTCGCATAGCTGACCGTCGACCAAATTTATCTATGTGTATGTGTGTGCTTAATTGTATGTGTTCGGGCATTGAACTCGTGATGCTTGCCAACGCTGAGAGTACACATCTTATCCGAACATCTGAAACTGTAAATACATTGTTTTGTTTGCATGGTGTGTGCCACAATCATACGTAGGGGTGATAGAATATACATCTAACCAACAATCTGATGTCATCTTATTCGTCTTACTATAGCTTTCAGAGCTTCAAAACAAAATATCTGTTGAGCTAGTAGAGAAAATTGAAAATAAGCGAACAACTCCCGCACGCAAAGAGAACTACCGCCAAGTACATCGCTCGTTGCAGGCCAAGCTATATACTGTTTCGGAAGTATGTTCTGCTTGTTTCTATGTTTGCAAACCACCCGTGTACACATGCGCCAACAATTATTTCATGATCTCTTGGTTGGGAAGGAAACTGTAGTGATCATTCACCTATGCGTTCATCTACGGTCATCACATGCTCACACATCCACACCCGACCACACTTATTCATGAACACAGCTTTATAATGACTTCGCTGTGCCTTATGGTTTAACTGGCATTTGCTTACAACTGATGAAGGTAGCTGGGTATCGTGACCATAAACTAATTTTAGGCCACTGGTCTAACATCATCCAGACTGGTATGTATATAATTTAGTACTTGCATTTATGAAAATTTCTATAAATATTCCACTCTGGAATGTAAGAATATAAAAGATAGAAAACATGGACACAACCTTTCATCTATGAGCATATCAATATGTATTCCAATATGGTGAACATCTTACATACACATATACTATACACATATGTATGTATTTTCTTAAAATGAATTGCTAATCGTTATCCCATTCGGTTTGTTGACGACAACATAAGTGACGGCAAATCTGTACGTGTACAAAAAAGTAGTATACCATTCGTATGTCGTATGGCATACCCAATTCATATTTCTTTGTTTTGATTTTCCAGCCGAAAATTTCCCAGGACTTAATTTATCGATTGCCGAACTAGGCTCTGTGTTTGGTTCGTCTGAGTACTTCCCTTGGGGTAAGATTTGCACAGTTTTCATGTATAATTGTTAGAGCAAAACATGTTTCGCACCCACAAATTTGGATAAATTCGGGTTATAATCGCCCACTTCGTTTTTACACACATGCATAAACACACATAGACTGATAAATACGTTCGCAAGTATAAAAGCAATATCTGGATATTCACGTGCTAATTCTTCTCACAAATGTTACCTTGAATAGAATATATAATTAGACAAGTGCACGTCAAGTGGCCAGGAGCTTCATACGATGTGCACAGAATGGATAAACATCTTTTCGAGGTGTGTATATTTATGGTAGATGTCCCAACTACAATGCACAGGTACCTGTATCACTTCTGCCACGATCACCGCGTACACCTACGTCAACGCAAACAGTGTCGTGTACGCATGTGTTCATATGACAGCGCTAGAGTGTATAATTTGTTTTCTTGTGTGCATTATGTTTGCACCTAAACAGTATACTTCATCGCGTTCAAATATTGAATCTTGAATGTTAGTTGTTGACGCGACCCCGCATCACTATTCGATAACATAATATGGCATGAAAACTCATGTGGCCATTGTTAAGCAATAGGTACAGCGAGAACGTCATACGCGCACATGCGCACACATGCCATGCACATGAACACAAATATATATAAGCACAACAATCGCACGTCCACACAAATTGTTACTTATCATATATACATATGCGTATTCAGTCATTACATGACAGTGCAAAGGTAAGCTATCTGAATATTCTGCGCACGTACTATGACATGGAGAATCAGGCGACCACCGCTGAGGAACAAACATGCATGAGGGCTATTGTTGCCGATATTATATCTGCAATGGTTGAGTCATCTACCAAGTTTAAAAACGAGTAGGTTTTTTATGCCCGTGTACGTCTCGACATGCACGAATGGAAATTTCTTGTGTGTGATCGAAGGTTGGTTTGGTCTGTTGGATGTCTCAGTGTTGATTTGTTGATTCATTTGGCTTAAATAGAGTACTTATCACAATGCGTATATTCTCCATTTATACTCATGAATACGTGATATGGTGAATGTGTGATTGCAGGTTATGTTGTCCATATTGTAACGGAGACAGCTGACAATCTGTTTATTTGACATGTAGACAACTTGCGTTTACTGATTGCGTGTACTTATTGCTACTGTGACCTCTTTACCTTTATCATGGTTGATTCGTTCAATAACTTCAAAGAAATGCGAATGTCTTCATGTTTGTATATATGTCTGCAAATTGAGTGATGTGATAGTACACGTATATGTATGCGTGTGTACGCGTCTGCTTTGGCGGGAAGCATAATACATAGTCAAGTGTGCGATTGATTTGTGTATATTTTGATGTACATTGGCCCACTAAACAATTTTCTTCTGGCAGTTATAGAGAACAACCTCTTAGCCGAGAAGATCACAACTGGTTGCGGGCTGTCATATCTGAGCGACTGGATCAAGTGGAGGCCGATGATATTCTGAAAGTCAAACTTGAAGATGTAAGTATTGGCCCCCAAGTTATTATTTCAAAATTACTCTTACAAGCCAGACTTACGGAAGGTCAGGGCTTGTACATTATCGCTCCCTTGAGCTTACATGTACACGTGCTCTTGACGTCATGATTGTGTGTGAAATAATGAAGTGTTCAACATCCATTCAGACATGATCTACATCAATGCTTGAAGTATAACACAATGTTTTGCTCTTTCACTGTTTACAGCTGCAAAAAAAACTTAAGGGACTAGCGGAGGAAGGATACGTTCGGTGAAAGTTAAGTTGCTACTTTCACGCAAATTCAAGCTCACAAAGCACATGCTCTAGCGGAAATGTGTCCATATCGGAATATCCGTTAGAGATACCCAAGGCCTCGATTAGATCTTGTATATACGAAAACACCTGAGAGAAATATAATTACCACTACAGTGATTTAGTATTTCCAATATGTCATTATTTACGTACAGCTTTAGAAGACATAGACGAAAAATGGTAGGAACTTGCGGTTTCCATTAGCCCGTCAACCATGGTCATCGAACCACATAGCACCATTTAAATTGTACATGTGCACAAACAGTAACTGAAAAAACATAACCGAGATGGTAATCAATCGATAAAGGAAACACTAAACCATTGTACAAACTAAATGGGCTGGTACCCATTAGTTATACTGTAGTATCCCCAAGAAACAAACTGTTCGTTTTTATGTCTCATCGATGACCCATAAATCCCACTCGAGCGTTTTCGTTTTGTTTTTTTTTGTCGAGTTGGTGATAACATTTGCGTTTCACCTGTATGCTAGCTGCCTGAACAAGTGCGTTAGTTCATTGAAGAGCAAAGTCAAGCCACGCACACACATGTAACGCAACGTGCACACTGGCGCACTTGCATACTTCATCGCGCACACAAACTCACCATGTCATTAATCCTCCTACTACACCCTAAGCTCCACTTGTGATACGACTTAACCGGTTGTATCGTCATATTCCATCAATACGTTAGTCTCACCATTTTACGTTGAGTTTCACTGCTATGCTATACCGTTCAACAAGTATTTTGAGCTTGGTTATTAGTGTTCGTGACTACTCTCTGAAAATGAACTGACCAGCCATTCCGACCAAGGAGCAATACAGACACACCCCGACTCGCTCCGAAAAGAAGCATGCGTACTTGGACACCTACACTCGAACTTGCGCTGAACCCTATTATACACAACCCTTCACGTATTGGTGAAAATAACTACGCATTATTGTCGCGAACATTTGTATTAATCAGTCATCATGAAGAAAAGAGAGCTTCGAAAAGTAGAATCTAACGTCAACCAAAACGTAAACTTGGATAAATCGAATATATGTGTTGACGATGATCAGGTGAACGATACGGCAGAGAGTACGAAAAATATGCCGAAAATGGTGGTAGAGTGTGACAAAGATGGTATGTATACGTGTTTCGTTGATTATATGTTATAGTTGGATACTTTTTGAAGATATATAACCAAATTATCCGTCTATCAGTAGTGATTACCTGTAGAACTTGTTGTCCGTTTTAGAAGTGTTTTGTACATTAATTTTGAACAATAAAACAAGCGGTTGGACGAGGCTGAGTGGTGCAACTTCCAGATTCAATTCATTGAATAGGTATCCTGACGAAGCGCTGGTATTTACTCTTTGATGTAAGTGAAAGTAGTACATTCTATTATTGCCAATTGTTTCGATCGACGACAAAGTGCCGGTCGACACCCCGCCGAGTATACGTTACACATAGCGGCATATATATATTCTAATACACTCTTATACGCTCACATGCACTCCCATGTACGGATATGGCAAACGGTGGATACACAGGGATCCCGCTTCATCTAGACGAGGAGGGAAGGCGACGACTTATTGTAGTGCGCAGATGGTCCAAATCACTGGACACATGCGTGCGTGTTCCATTCACAAAGTGGACGTTCGGAATAGACCCTGTTATAGGTCTGATTCCTGTAATAGGGGATCTGGTTGGTGCAGGACTGGGATCAATGATCATTGTGCTTGCGGCGAAGTGGAGTTTACCTAAACGTGCGTTATTGAGAATGACGTTTAATCAAGGGCTGGACTGTGTCATTGGGCTTGTACCGTTTGTTGGGGATATGTTTGATTTCTTGTTCAAGGCCTCTCGTAAGAACTTGTTGATTATCGAAAATTATATTATCGACGAGAAGGTATGTATGTGTTCACTACTGTATGAATCTGTACAGTGATTATTCTTAGGGCCATATGAGTGACTCTGTGTGGGCGCGTAGCTAGGGAATGGTGTGTTAGATGGGTGGGTATCCTGGTGTGTGACGTTTTGTTACTGTACAGAGTACAAAATGTGAGTATATGTAGATCGATGTCTCTGTGTCCGTGGAAGTGCATTACGCGTTTATGTCTGAGTTCATAAATATATCTACTGCTCCTTTGTTGTCTTATCTGGCATATATTGTAACAGTGAACACTCTATCTAACAAGCTGCATTGTGCTCCACATTCCCTGTGCGTATAAACGGCATTTTATTAGGCGGCGCGCAGTTCCGACGGTAGTTTTTTTTGCATTTTATTCACACTGCTATTCACCATGTGGCTACTCTGTGCTGCAATTGTGGCTCTGATTATCTTTGGAATTGTTGTTCTCATTCGGGGGTGAAGGCGTTCAAACTCAGATACAGTACATACATACAGTCAACACCTGCAAACACACACGCACATTGACAATAATGCTCGTTCGACTTGGGGATCAAATGCCGCCTGTATACATTCATTCGCTATTCACGCATGCTTACTGGTTGAGAAATGCATACATGCGTTATCAGCAAGCACATGTGAACATCCAAATTGGATGTACATAAAAACGAAGTAGTTATAAAGAAGAACGAAAATGATGCTATGAAGAAAGTCCCCAAGGTTCTTGTGAATTGTCCATGGGTAGGAACAAAGTATTTTCGAGTTTCCCATCAACGCCATGCGTAAACATGCGGGATACTGTATGATCTTGTGTGGCAAATACGGTACCATTTGCTCATCTATAACCTCTTTTCATTCAGAGATCGTTCTCTCTCGTTCACAGACCTTCCTTTTTTTGTACCAAGTTCGTTCTTTATCCAGGTGTTTGAACCGCATTTCAAGCGGTGATGCATTAAATTCAATTCTCCTATTGTACCTTCTATCTTTCTGCCGCAAACTACCCGTCCCACGTCTCTTTCTGTTTTAGTATAGGAAAGCACAAGTTATGCACTTTGTTTTCATTCATGAACTGTTCAAACGACAGAGATGTGCAGTTATCACTGTGCATAGCATTTCCCTCACACTCATCATTATCTCTCTATACATCATATATCTACAAGTTGGCAGTTAATTTATACTTTCTCTTCCTTTTTTAATAATTCTGTTTAAATACATGATCTGTTAGATGCGTGGAAGCATTATTATACTATTGTTTATTCGTCTTTTTTCTCCGACTGAATACAGTGTTTATCCTTCGTCTTTATTTCAACTCGTGAACAACATACACATCACTTTCTACGTCCAAACGTCGACAAGCACGCATACGTTGGCGCATACTTTGTTGCCTTCTTACATCTGTGGTACGATGCAAAGTTACCATCTTCATTGACAAACCGTACATTCAAAGCTTTCCAATACGTCGAAACCTCAATTTCTTATAGTTAGTGTTAGTTCTTAAGCTTCATTTCAGTCGAACCCGCCCCTCCGCACATCGCCAGGATGTACATTCACGAGGTGCAATTATCTTCATACTTGCTATATACTCTCTTGCCTTTATACTTGTTTTTAGCATTCATTTGTGCTTGGTCAGACGACGCGTATATACACTTCCGTACGCACTCACTTCTTAGCCATCTCTTCCATTAATACAACTAACATTTTTTCTTCCCGACGAAATCCTAAGCACGTCATCCACCCACCCACAACAAAACTCTGCACAGCAGAAACTTTACATCATACGCGTGTGAATCGGCGCCTGTGTGCATACATTCCAGTGATTGAGTGTGAACATTCCCATCACATTACCACTGTACACGATAGTTGCCCTCATCTGCCTTGTAAGAGACTTCCATTGACACTTTCTTTGGGTCAGTCGTTAAGGAGAACACATCCGGGCGACAGGGCGCACTGTTATCAAAATCTAACCGGCCGCTGAAACTAGCACTTTGAGTTTTCGTTGCCGCCACGTTGCTTCTGCCGTTCATTCCCAGCGAATATCCTGCACTATGTATAATACTCCCCGCGCCAACGAGCCTATCACCGAGGTTGCTAACAGTATTGCAGGCAATATTAAATGGCATTTGCTGGTGGTTATAGTGCTGTAACTGCTGCGGATGATCTTGCACAGACGTGGAGTTGTTCCAAAGCGTTTGGCTCATCATCAGCATATTGTTTCTCCCTCCATCCCCTCCACTCCCACAAGTAGCAGTATCTAAATCATTATCTCTCATACTTTCTCTTCTTTCCATACCCTTCGGATACTGTTCATGATTATGTCTCGTTGATTGTTCACTGGACGTTGCTGATGGTGAAATTCCATCAGAAGTCTGCGATGTAGACTTTCCTGGTGCCTGACGTGAGTACACCTTTGCGTTGGCAACAGCGGTCTCATAGGCCTGCATGTTAGCGAGTTGTTCATCTGGTGAATGCGAGTACGAGCAACCAAAGTGTTTGCCAACAAGCGACGTGGACTTGCCATTGCATGTTTTGTTATTGCAGCGGAACATAGTCTGAAATAAATCACTCCAGAACAGCATCTCCGCCTTGTCGTGTGCGTAGTTACACACTGGCTTAATACACAATCCACTTGACGAATAAAAGTCACACTTTTTAGATCGGAAAGGACGGGGCAGGTCATTCTTGCCCAACCAGTTATGGCTGTCGTGTTGCTGCTGTTGTGAGGACATACCGTGTACGTCCCACATGTACATATTGCCCCCCCCATTCGTGTCCGCCGCAGTTACATTTGACGCTCCTGAAACGCAACCTAAAACATTTTCATGCACCTTATGATCTATGGCTCCGAGAGCACTGATTGCAGGACTTGCAGAGAATTCGTTGTTGAGAGAAACAGATGAGTGGCTGTTGTGTGGCCCGCGTGTACCGTACGGCTGCTGCAATTGTGACGAATTAGTTCCTTTTTGAAGTTGCTGAATGCTGAGTGCGATCTGGTTTGATCGCTGACTTCCACCGCCCCCCTCAACAGCCCCACTCGCCAGAGTCACATTGTTGACCATATCCTCGTACCGGAACTTGCTGTTTAGCTGCTCTTCACGGGAATGAGAGCTAAGGCACCCGTTTGCCCTACCCAAGCATCCGGGAGTCTTGCACGGAATCATACCCTGGTAGAGTGCTGTCCACCAGTCTTTCTCCTTATTTCCATGTGCGAAGTTACATACATCCTTGCTGCACTTGCCTTGTTTGAAAAAGTCGCATTCGCGAGATTTGAAAGGTCGACGAGGCAACTCGGCCTTGCCCAACCAGTTACCACCCGTATGAGCAATTTCCGAGTCACAAGTCTCATTACCACGTCCGTCTACATAGTGTGTCTCGCGCTCCTGTTGCTGTGCACGTCCAGCTAGTGCTGAGCCGGTATAGGAATTCTGGTG
Source organism: Creolimax fragrantissima (assembly GCA_033442365.1). Classification (NCBI taxonomy): domain Eukaryota; class Ichthyosporea; order Ichthyophonida; genus Creolimax; species Creolimax fragrantissima. The sequence continues at coordinate 117,471 of JAWQFL010000001.1, forward strand.
CGGAGCCATTGCTTGCGTTTGTTCGCAAAGATGATACCCTTTTTTCACGGAGAACATCCCATGTAAGGCTTCACCATGCTGCGTCAACTCGTCTTCTGACAATCCCACTGTACTCCCCGCGTCACCATAGTCGCTTAACTCCCCATTGTGAGAAAGGGATGAATTAGACGACCGTTTGTGTAGATGTTCCAAACCGACCAACGTACCAACTACTCCTGACGATATCCCGTCATCTAATCTGTATTTTACACGTGCGGCAAGATTGGTTTTCGATAATTCGAGAGGTAGTGTCAATGTAGACGTCGCAACAACTTTGCTCTTTTCCTCAACGTTGTAAGTAAGAAAAGAACGTACACGGCGAATTGTCAGCTCCAGCTCACCTAGTGACGATGATGGGTACAATAGTTCCTGTACCATGCCATCGAATCGGTCGTACAAAAGTCGGGATGTTGCATTATCGAGAGGTTTGCACAACTACACGTGTGTGAGTTTGAGAACGAAGGAAGACATATATTGTGAGCGAGGTGGGACGATAGTGGGCGTGAAAGTATATGTGACTATTTCCAACCTTACGTAATGCACGTGAATGTATAGCATAGATAGTTCATACGTATGAGTTAGCACCGAGAGCGATATACATAGGTATGACATACGTCCTCCCAAAGGTTCAGCCCAGCTATAGGCGATTCGTCGATGGTGTTGTGTGTGTGTTCTACGTTGCCTTTGTTGCTCTCTCTATTCATTTGAACTTTCAACTGCTTAATTTTTTGGATTGCAATATTCCTCAAAGCCTGTTTAATGTTAGAAGGAATAAAGTGGACCGGTAAATATACAATCGTTCCATGGTCATGGAAAGATTGGCGCGCTACCTGAGTCTTGTAGCCGAATCTATGCAACAGACACGTTTCGCCACATATAAGCTATATTTCTAGTAGACATAGAGAAAAGCATATTGTGTACTGAATTCAAGTATTAAGTAGTAACGGTTGCCTTGATTCTTGACAGCTATGATTCCTACATTGTTCCCACACTGCTCATTCATAGACTCATGCTCAACAGTGCATAAGAATGCGTACCTGGTGTACTGCACTGCAGTCTCCATCATGTTGATTAGACAAGTCCAACACAATATTAACTGGTCCACCGTATGACGCAAATAACTTGAAGAGAGTTTCAGTCTCAAAGGTTTTATGCTCATGGAGCATGTCTTTCACCTCTTGCAGAAGTGAAGCCAAAATCTAATCAAACGACACAAATAATGGAGGATAGTAAAGAGACCGTTGAATTTAGTCTTTTAATACCGAAATAGGAACACCGAGGTGTAAGAAACCAAAGTTTCGATGGACGATACAATTATAACGTTCCACCATGAATTTATACACCGTTGATTTGCGAGCATTGCATAATCATTGACACAAAATTATTTTTCCGTCGTCTTTGCGTAAACATTTGGTGCATACTTTATCTCAAATAGAAAATGTAGATGTTAGTGACACGACAAGCACAAGAACGATATAAAAAAACACCCAGTATGGACACGCGACACTGTGTGTAAATTATAAAATCAAAAGTTTAAAGTTCATTTACCCGGAACGGACGTAACATCTTGATATGATCCTGTTCTACACTAGCTTCTCTTCGACCTTCGCCATTGCATCCGTCATGTTGAAGATACAACATCTCGGGCTTTGCTACTAGTGTACTCATTCATTCACAAACTCTTCAAAGCGAATCTAATATTGTAGTTAAAAGCAGAGCATCGTGTTTCTGCTTATCAAGTCTATTTCGTACTTAACAAAATACCGATGAAAGAAACTAAGAAAATTACCGGCAGTCGAATCGAGACAAAAAGTGTGTTCTTACAAACTTGTATATACGTGTTGTAACAATGCTTGGGCCGTTCTATACTTGCTAGATGTGCAAGTCGTTGTTACTACATATATACATAACTTCTGACTTTATTGCCTTTCTCCTGGTAGAGTACTGGATACGGATTTGATTGAAGAGCGTTCAGCTGTAGTCAACCTCTGTCCCAATTGATTTCTTTGTTTAAATTAGCCTTTGTTTTGGTTTGCGATTTGGTTATCTATAACATCTGTTCAAAGTAACACTCTCCTTTGTCGTAAACTAGACACGTACAAATTGTGTTTCTCCCGTGTAAACAGGAATATACGACATGTTTTCATACGTTTCTGTTACAGCAAAGGATTTCTTTCCTCTTCTGTCGCAAGAGTGTAATTGGTTTCACAAGCGTTAAGTGCAGAAGTGGTCAAGATTTCTTCAGCTAATTCAAAGCTACTGCCATACGGTTATTCTCACGAGCAGGTGTAGCAGCTGAATTCGCCTACTATTGAATTTTACGATGTAGTGAATGCTGCTATGTTATGACTGGCTAGACTGTTTCCATACTTCGCACCTTCAGTTCAGACTTCGCAACTCATTTTAAAGTCTGCGTGTGAGATTTATGTGGGATTTGTGGTTAATGGTAGTGTCGCATGGGTGCACCCGTCCGTAGGTGCGGGATGCAAACCATGTACCCAACTCATCCATGAAATTTTACCGTGTTTTCGAAGTACATGAGAAAGTTTTGGATTTATCATACATAGAGGTTAATATCTATCTATATCCCGGGGTTCCAATGCTACATTCACACCAGCAAATGCTACCACGTGCTTGAAGAATATCTGCAAATTGAATGAAAACCCTCAGGATCAGTTGTTGTGCAGGGCGGTGCACTTTGCTGTCTACACATGCCCTAAACTGGTAACGGCCTGGGGTACAGCTGTTGCATGGGTGCATTCGATAATTCTATGAGGTCTGCAACTCACGCTCGCTGCTACGTAATCACCGTATCCATGATAGTAAAGTCTCCCAGTAGTGCCAAACCATTGAATACGCAGTAGTTCTGACCGCACTATTGCATACGGCGGAAGGACAACTCTCTCCGAATAAAACTTACATAGAGACGATATGATAATTTGCTGAAATTGTAAGGATGCTCTTTACGGAATGGTTGCCCTCCCTAAGGATACTAAATTAGGGAACTTGTCTCCATTCCTGAGGACCCATTTGATATTTTAGCCATTATTCCTGGCTCGTTTGTTCTGTGTCTCGATCGTTAAAAAACCTTTTGTTCTATGCATGTTATATTATGAGCATCGTAATCAAGGAGTGATGATTTTGCATATACTTCTTTCGGCAAGCTAGCAAGACGGCATACACGTACATGCAATTCGGGGCACTCAACGAATGGGCCCAAACTCTTAAACACTTGTACTATACATACCTATGTGCACGCTTTAATTGTACGCCTAACCATTTGAATATCTACAACAATGCACTTCAACTCGAGACCAGCATTGATAGATAAGTTAATACTGCAACGTGCCATATGTAAACGCTTTTTGAAAACCTTGGTATCCATCTGCGCCACAACAAGTGATACAGAAAGAACATGTACGTTAGCGTTAAGAAATCCCAAGCCCGATTACGAAGTGCTCGCCTTCTCGTTAGTCGTGACGACCAATTAATGCATTGTTGTATATGTATGGCTGCCATTGTTTAATAACACCCTGTACATACAATACTATCCACATAATATACCATGAACTAGAAACAAAGTATTCTTGGTATACGCAAAACATTGAAACCTCCACATCCACTGCAAGCAAAAATTATAGGAACTGTCACACCTACCTATTCGTTCTATTCATTTATATATATGTGCTTCGCACGGGAGGGTTCAGTCCGTTTGTTCACCTTATAAACGTACCTCGCTGCAGTATCAGTATGTAGCCTCTCTAGGACTATTTAAGTACATATGTCATATTCTTCTATACTTTATATTTAGTTGAATGATGCAACTATGATCGATTTTGCCGTTTCATATGCTGTCATTCAGACGATCTATAATGACATTAGGTGGTGGAAGTGTTTGATGTTTGCCGTCTGGCTTTGAAACGTGAGAGCGGTGAGTGCATTAAAGAAGATGGAACTACTGACAGATTTGATCGAATGTAAGGCTATGGTAAGGCCTCTCTCACTATAAAAATACATTTAATATGGACCTAAAGCTAAGGAAGATCTCTCTCTATATACATAAACTGAACATAAACCTAAAGCTAAGGAAGTTCTCTCTCTCTATATATATACAATTAACATAAACCTAAAGCTAAGGTAAGGTCTCTCTCTCTATACATACACTCAGCATAAACCTAAAGCTAAGATAATGTCTCTCTCTCTATACATAACTTGACATGAACCCAAAGCTGAGATAAGGTCTCTCTCTCTCTATACATACACTTGACATAAACCTAAAGCTAAGGTAAGGTCTCTCTCTATACATATATTTAACATAAACCTAAAGCTAAGGTATGGTCCTTAACATGAACCTAAAGCTGAGATAAGGTCTCTTTCTCTCTCTATACATACACTTAACATAAACCTAAAGCTAAGGTAAGGTCTCTCTCTATACATATATTTAACATAAACCTAAAGCTAAGGTATGGTCTCTCTCTCTCTATACCCAACTTAACATGAACCTAAAGCTGAGATAAGGTCTCTTTCTCTCTCTATACATACACTTAACATAAACCTAAAGCTAACTTAAGGTCTCTCTCTCTATACATAAACCTAATGCTAAGGTAAGGTCTCTCTCCCTCGATAGATACACTCAACATAAAAGCTAAAGCTAAGCTATGGTCTATCCATCTATACATACACTTAACATAAACTTGAGTTAAATGTGTAGGAAAGGATTCAATGGGACAGACGCGGGTGTCCACATAAAGTCAGTTGGGTATACACTATTGGATAAGTTTAAACAGCTGGACAAATACAATCAAATAGATTACAGTCTAAGTTTACTATTCAATAAAAAGGTATATATTTTAAGGATTTCTCTTTTACCTTCAGCACAAGTCTATAGAAGCCAGAGAAGCACTGTACGTCAACGTAAAGCGATGTGTGTTTGCTTTTTAAGTGTGTACGTTGTAAGGTTAAGTGGTACATTGCATTGCACGGTTAAGCGTTACATTGTTACATTTCACAGTTAAGATTTAAATTGTTACATTGTACAGTTAAACGTTATATTGCATGCACAGTGAAGCATTACATTGCACAGTTAAGTGTTTTATTGCGCGTTAAAGTGTTTTTGCACGGTTGTGTTACATTGGAAGCTTAACACTGTACGGGTAAGCCATACACTGGGTAAGAGAATACACGGATTGTATACAATGGATTCCGAGTTTCTCAAGAATCACGTGGCAGCCGAGTTGGTTTACAACAAGCGCAACCTCTTCTGGGTAAGATTTGTCATGAACTTCTTGTTATGTGTACCTTGGTGGGTTGTTGTTTCAGATGTATGGAAATCAATCATCAGGTGTATAGGTCTAGCGGTATAGTACTATTTTACGTTTCAGGCTATTTGTAGAGATCAGAATGAAGAACATATTTTCTCATGTACCCGCGTAGAATTTTCATTCACATTAAAACCCATGTACTTGTATTGATATGTATACATATAATGTCGTACACCATTACACCATTCTGATATTTGGATTAGCGAGTCACTCATTTCATTTTCCACAATACATCTATTAAAGGTCAAATCTACGTCAACAGTGAGAGATGCCCTGACGGAGCTCAATGAATGCAACTGTCTATCACTGCCTGTATGGGATGAGTCTAAGAAGAAGTTTATTGGCATTGTCACGACTTTCGATGTTCTTGCTTACGTCGCGTTTCACAGTTTTGACTTTCAGGTATATGTGTTACAATTTAACATACACACGCGCGTAGAGAGAGAGAGAGAGAGAGAGAGAGAGAGTGTGTGTGTGTGTGTCTGTGTGTGTGTTTGTGTGTGCGTGTGTCAAAGAGGGGTGGAGATATAGTAAAACTAACACGAAATTTTGTAAATCGAAACGGTTTTATTCATAAGCCCATTGAACAGTCACATTTATTGATTACATGTGTCTGATTTATCAATGCACAAGCTTATCGGTCACTGACACGCTGATATGAACGCCCACAATTAAATGAACAGGGTCTTCCCACGTCCGAAGAGCTTACCTCATTCAATCTTAGACACACTACAGTTCAGACTCTAATTGGCGTGGGGGAGCAAATTCGCTCAGGTGTGACCATGGATGGTCTAAATATCCTTGAATCAGATGCCACGGTTAAAGACGTCCTAGATCCCTTTACAGTGGGCGTGCAGCGTCTACTTATCCGATATGAAGGTATGTTTAACGCTTACGAATACGTACCATACACTCACACGAACACTTTGAACAAAATTCGAACAGAGAGACACAAAATTCATAAACACACGCCCGTGCACACATGTACACCATTTACTGCGCAGGCAAAGAAGAGGAACCTTACAGCTATCGTCTACTTTCACAGTCTGATTTAGTGCGCTTTCTGTACCTAAACGAAACCTCACTCAACACGAACGTCAACAAATCTATCAAAGATTTAGGTGTTGGATCTATGAAAGTATGTATGGGCGATGTAGAAATTAGGATTAGCTTTTGTTTTACCTCGGTATGCAGGTAGGGCGCACTAGTCAATATATTCAGTATAGTATGTATACGTGCTGAAGGTTTGACATGTTGGTCTGCTATGGTGACTGACTTAATGAGAGGTATCAAGATTTCGTTTATAATTATATGTTATACTCAAGTATCCTGGAAATTGATTTAGCTCTGTAAACTCATATAATATGATTGTGTATACAATTATCATGCGCCCGTGAGGTCCTTACGCAAAGTTCAATTCTCTATAAACACGTATAAGAAGAGCGCTCCGTTCATACACTACACACGCAATGCACAGGTTCAGACATGCCGTATAACCGACGTAGCTCTACATGCCTTTCGGGAGATATATACAAATGAAACCTGTGAAGCTCTTGCGGTTGTGGACGATGATGGCAAGTTGGTCGGAACTCTCTCTCCCTCCGACATTCGTGGATTCGACGACAACGATGTAGGTTTCAGCGCATCAGTTTAATGTTTCGTGATGTGTAGTCTGTGTTTGCAAGACAAGTGACACTCACAGTAATATATGGTCAGCTTGATTTTCGCGGAAGTATCTCTACTTTGAGTGCTTGCGATGTGTGTTTAAAGTAGTTGTGTTTAGCCATTATCAATGTCTGTGTTCTCTTTTGGGCTGTAGGGAGCGCGTGTGTGTGCTGCTCACATTCTCCGCCACATGATGTCGCTCATATACTCATCCTCGCCTATGAATACATAGGTCACATCCGTGTTGAAGACCGTGGGTGACTTTCTAAAAGCCAACAACTTTGGTACAATACGTTGGCCTGTGACTGTGACGAATAACTCAACACTTGCCAACTGTATGTCAAAGGCAGTCCTCGGTCATCTACACAGAGTCTGGATTGTTGATGATGATTACAAACCTGTTGGGCAGGTTTCTTTAGAGGTACAATCGTTTGTTTACGTATGAATTCGACATATGGAAATATATGTATGAGTGTGTGTTTGGTCGGTGAAATGCCCTTGTGGCCTCGATAATATTACCAAGCAGTTGTTGAGGGTTCATTTGAGGTACTTATAGACGATATATTGATTCTGGCTTGTATTGTTTGTTGCTGGCAAAGATTAATCAGTATCGGATAATGTGCTCTATGTATTTTAACACTGATGACTAGATTACGCATTGAATTTGCAATATGTTCTATCCGTGGTTTTAGCAATAGTTTATCACTTCACCGATGTACTCACATTGCGCAAGTTTGAAGACGTTCAGATGCAAGTCGGTCATTAGTAACCAAATGTATACTGCTCATCTATCTAGGACATTCTCAACCTGTTTAGTCCCTATCCGTTCCACCGTCTGTCTATCACCGACACAAAGAAAATCCTTAGAAAGGCCGATTCCAAGTCTGGTCTTACCAATTAAGTCATCACAGAAAGTCGTCACATTCATAAATCCACATATATGATACTGTGCGTGCATATGTTACTTACATGCCCCATCTTTGTAGGTTACCCTGTACTCATGCATGAAAGTGAGTTATTTTATTGTGTATGCTTCATGTTTTATGCCAATACTGCATCGTTGCATTGAATGTCAACGTGTGAAGATGTTTCCAACCGCAAATGAACAGGAGTATATAATATAATAAAGTTGAAATCAACCTATGTAATCTCTAATGCAAGTACGAGTGTAGGTACGTGTGCCAGTTTGTTACCGCGTCAGAGGACTACGTTTTCTCTTGTGAAGGAATAAGAAATGATAAGAGGGGTTAACTTTGCAACGTGATGTGCTCCAAAGTCATTGTCTACATGAGGATAGTTATGGATGTATGCGAGTGTGGAGTTTAGCCCGTGTATGTGTATTAGTGTGAGAAAACTTGTTGGCGTGTTCGTGGGGTTGTGGTTGTACATCTGTTGCGTGTGGTGGCGTAAATGGCTTACGTCACAACAAATACATAGGAAAACATTGTACCGACTGAAACAACTTACCTACGTGCATGAATAATTTGAATATATCTTTACTTTCAATTTCGAATGTAATAAGTATAAGTTAGATTTACAAAAACGTGTACCCATGATCTATAACTTCAAATTTTTGTCAGAATGCAGCCATCAAAGTACGCAAAGCATGAAACTAGCATTTGAGATTAAACATGGGATGTAATTATGTACATAGGAGTCATGAACATATAAATAGTGTACGTTCGCTTCTTTCTATACAGGGTTATGTTATTTGTATGTCTGTACGTGGTTATCTGTCGTGTATACGTACCCAGAAAATGTACTCGAACAGCATGAAGACTTCGAACTGCTTTCCATCGGTTTCTCTTTTGAAGTCGTTGACACGTTGCAAAGGGCAAGCGCGAATTGAACATTGCATTGAGTGAAACACACTCTATACAAACAGATACTGGGTCCACGGTCAGGTGCTGTACATGCAACTGGCATACATCCGTACGTTGCCTATACTAACACGACGTTGGGGTTGTCAGTGTCATAGTGGGTATCACATTCTTGTCCGTGACTGCTGCCATAGCAACCTCCCGATATGGCTACGACAAAGAAATGGGTTTCAAGTCTGATGAAACTTGTTATTTCGTGACTCTCGCGAACATTCCACCTCATAGATTCTTAATATCTTCATTTATAGTCAGTTTACGTATCTGTCCCAAGTCTGTTGTTGGTACCTCTGTGTTTAGTTTTATGGTTGCTGGATTGGTTAGCTCCGGGGTCGGGAGTGGTAGGGCCAATAATCGCTTTGCGAGATGTGGTTGCCTGCACATCGGTCGAATGCAACTGTTGAGAATCGGAAAGATATATCCATGTGCCAAGCCTATAGTCGGGAGGGGAAGGGTAAAAGATGAATACGAGTAGGTGGCTTTAGAGCAGTGTTGCACTTGTGCGTTTGTGAAAGTGGAAATGTGTTATCCCTGAAGTATGTCTGCAGGTAGAGAGATGTGATGTATATATGTTAACGTTAATGTGCACCAATACGCCTATTATCGTATGTGTATACAATCTGCTGTACAAAATCACGTATGTACGTATAATATGTTCAATGTACCTCGTAGAGCTCTCTTCACCACCAAAGAGTGGTTGACCGTCCCACGTGCGGAGCTGCTTAGCCTCTACCTGCTTTTGCCATTGCAAATCGTAGTCACTCGACGAATATCTCTGCGCACACACATGATGTATACATCGCACAATAAACAGACTGTTGGATGAACATATCATGTACTCTTTTCGTGTTTCCGTTGCCATTATTCTTAATCCTCGCACACATTTTATACTAAACACAGTAAAAAAAAACCTCAGATACTACATAAAAATAGCAGCCAATCCACAAATACAAATATAAACAGATGTATTTACAGATGACAGGTACGACGCCATATATATTCACGTACACAGCACCCGCACGTTCAAACACAAATACATACACGATAGTACATTAACATACGTATGGATACACACATGCACACCTTGGCAATCGTACGATTCATCCGCCGAACAAACCTAGAGTAGTCGCCTGAAGAAGCATTGAGATTAAACTGAATGCCCGTCAATATCTTAAGTTCCATCCCCCAAATTTCACGAGGGGTGAACCAATTATTTACCTGACAGAAAATTCAAGAGAACGGGTGTCAACAACACGAGCCATTATATTTGCGCGCGCGCGCGAGTATGTGTATGTAGTGATGTGAATGTTAGGGTGTATATGTGCGTTCACATGTCTACGCGAGACTATGAATACACTGCAGCAATACGACTGTACTTTCACACACATACGTATATCCGTACAACACATCTATAAACATACAATTGGGTGTGGCGGCTCGTCGTACAGAAACTTTGCTGTAACTATCAATACAGCAATCAACAATAAATGGGGAGACCCTTTAATACTATGTTTTCCTCTGAGATTACGTATTTGTTTTACGTATAAGAGCGAAAGGGTAAACGACGTAAATGGCATTCGCCCAGTGTGTATAAGCATGACAATCATTTCTCTGAGGGTGGGAAGCTCTACACCGGGGGTGTACGGTCTCTCAGATCCCGTAACTAGTGATCTTAATAGCTTTGCAGCAAACTCGACTAGCGCAACAGCTATAGTTCGTTCGCTGTTGTGGAGAAATTCTAGTGGGGATAATGGGCATTAAGAGTGATATAGCGCGTGTTCGTATCAACTCCCATATGTGTGCGTAGTAGGTGTACTAGACGACGGGCATATGGCGTCCCTGATGCATGCATTCGTACGTGTGCGAGCTAGTGTTTGTGTACGGGGAATACATGTAACTGCACGAGTATTTGTGTATGTCTGTGTGGGCAGGTGTATGTGAATGTGCTTAGTTTGTGTAAATTCATACCATGTGCAATGACAGCTGGTGTAACGAGTGTCTGGGAAAGAGGATGTGACGGCACAAAATGACGGGCAAAACTTTGTACACCTACAAACGTCCAAAAGCGCTCTTCGTATGCCGCAGGAGATGACATTACTGACTGCATGTACCTATCCAGTTCTTCAATACGTTGCTTCGCGATCTAAATTCGTAAAATAGGTTCGTTGTCCTTGTGGATAAAAGGTACACTCATGTATGTGTGTATGTGGCATGCCTATATGTATGTATATGGTAGTGTCTTGGTGTACATACGCTTGTGAATGCACTTGGTAAACTGGTGAGAATGAATCATGCAATACTGTGTGCTTGGCGGTGTTCTATACAGATATATAGAAGAAACTTTGTTCGTGGTAACCATACACACGCACGCACGAACGATATATATGCACAACCCCAGCTGGACTACATGCATACATTATATACATACATACATAAATATATATATACAATCATACTTCCATCCATCCACACATGCATACATATACACCCCCATCATACATATATATACACATAAATATATATACACACATAAGTACCTTGATTGATGGATTTATGAAGAAGCGCTTCTTAGGAAAGGTATCGAAGAGTTCCTTGTTTTGCTTGGTTTGTAAAATCTTGCGACCCCTATAATTGTATCGTCGAGTATGCGACAGTAGAATTAAACACCTCTGTACGGAAGTGTTATGGGAGTGATTGTGCCATTGCCATTGATATATGTATTCAGGCGTATAGAAAAATCCATATGTGCATGATTACGAACATAACTTAAGCGTGCTGATGTCAGTGTGAGTGTAAATGTTTGTACATATATGAGCATATTATGAAAGTGTGTGCGCGTCTGGGATCTTACATGGTAAGAAACCGGTGGAACTCGAGGAATTGAGAGAAGCGCCTGTGAACTGTCCATACACCGGAATCAGTAGTGACCACAATGATATATACATGGAAGGCACGCGGTATATCCTTAACCAGCATAGCAGCCTTAACTTCCACTTTCACTTTTGGTACAAATTTCTGCGTAACAGAAGTTCCTGTATGTGTGTATACGCCTATGAATTAGACTGGACAGTGTCTATCATATATCCTTGCCACTATCTATTCTCTCCCACCATAAACGCTGTGAACATACCAAATCGGGTACACTGACACACACTACACTACATATACACGCAAGAATTTGACAGACGTTGCACAATGATACCCAAGTATATATGCACCTACATATACTACTCCCCATACACGCATGTATGTAGCAACACACGTACCCTGATGTGACGTGTACGCACTCATAATAAACTGTTTGATTACAAAGGATACTTCTTGCTCAGGCAATGTGTCAGTTCGATCTATCCGATTGGCGTGAGAAGTCTTTTGTATATCAGAACCAGATTCAAATACAGTCGACTCAGACAGATTTGAGTCGGATGCACTACTATTGGCTGACCCGGATACTTTTTCAACTTTAACGTCATCTTCGCTACTCTCAGTACCCCTCGCGCAATCGTAATGATGCATTTCACTACTTCCTTCAGTTATATCCTGGGATACCACTGACCTTACAGAGTCCGTGTGTTGGTGGTATTTTGGAGACTGATTTTTACAGTCGGATGTTCGCACAATCGTGCTATGATTGCATGGGTTTGTGGATTGTTTACGTAACGCATAGCCGACAGTCTCCTCCTTCATGGTGCATTATATGCAGTGTGGCTGAGAGGTTCGGAAAGTTTGGGACGGAGACAACATATGTGAGCGCGCAAACTATACAAGTAAGTGAAGTCAAACTATACAAGTAAGTGAAGTTAGGTGTACGTCTACGACATTAAAGGAACCAGAAGGGTAGTGCGACTAAGACAACGTACTTCTTCACAGATATGCATCTGCAGAGAAGCGTGTGTTAGTCTGTAAGCGTATAATCCACTCCAAGTGTACGTACACGATTTCGAGCTTTTGTTAAAGTTGCGCAAGCCGGAGCAACGACAGAACCATTAGGGTTCAGAGTTTGGGTTCTGGACTAGAGTTTAGGGCTATGGATTAAGGTTATAGCTATTTCACTTGGGAGATATACTATATACTATTCGAGTAAACAGATGAAGAAGAATCAGACGCTGGCAATAAGTGGTCACAAGTTCTATTTATGAGTGAGTGAGTGAGTGAGTAAGCTAGAGGTCGTGTGTGTGTATGTGTGTGTGTGTGTGTGTGTGTGTGTGTGTGTGTGTGTGTGTGTTGTGTGTTGCATATGTGTATGTGTGTGCTCGCGTGGACCTGTGTGTGCGATGTGTACGGCAATGGGCTGGTTCTTTCGGGTTTTAGAATTCCCTTTCTGCCTTTTATGGCTGTGTCGTGTCCTCCACCGACAAAGGGTAGGATAGAGATGGTTAGAAACGTTCGTTCGGTATGCGAAATGGTGTCGTATAAGGTGCACACGTACGCTCTCGTAACGCTCTCGTAAGGTAGCATGTGTGAGAATACATCTGATTCTATATATACAGCGATTGTATTTCGCTGGGCAGATTGGACGGCGGGAAGGTCGGTCGCCCACTCGAACTTGGCCTACATGTGCTTTTCAGAACTATAGGAGCATTGTATACTGTAGACCCAAGATTATCATGTTACTTAGTCATTTTGTGTTCAGAGATTCACACTCTTGTGCTGTTTATGCAAGTATGACGTCTAGTATAGACAAATCATATTGATTATTCGTAGGGAACGCGGATGCAAAGCAACATCACCGGCAAAGCAACATCACCGACACGATCGAATATGCATATAGAATTATCGATCTTGGACACCAAGACGACACAACATCGAAAGAAGGATTAAGACATTTTGGACGTACACAACTTGATTGAACTTTTCTTTAAAAGATCCTTCCAAGGGACCATGAAACTTGAATCAGAAACGAATAAATACATAGTTTATTGACCTGCAACGTTACTCGCGACTCATCATCTTATAAGTTCTATTGTCCTTTTTTTCGTAACAATTGTTAACAAGTTTGCAGATTCCAAGCCAGTTTTGAAAACCATGAAGGACAAAATGGCAAACAATACCATGTTACAGATTGTGTAGTTTTCTTGATGGAATGTTTCTACCGTCCACCCAAAGGCATACAACGCTACCCATGTTTCATGACACAGGCAGACCGTCAGCGTTGGCGTATTTCACCCAAAGGCATACGACGCTACCCATGTTTCATGACACAGGCAGACCGTCAGCGTTGGCGTATTTCGGACCGTTCTGCCTTACTCGTTCAATTATACGATAAATATATCTCCTTTATTCTCATTGCATCACCGTCTCAATGTAGGCTTCTTTCTCCATAATACAAAATCGGCTCTACCAGATGATGTGCTAGGTACTAAACTACGACTCAAAACGAAAGGACTAACCTTACCAAGTGACGACTGTATGATCTATTAAGGCACGTCAACTACTGCGAGTCTTTGACATATGAATGTTAGTATAAATCGGGAACCATGAAAATCATTAGCATATTCCAAGTTAAAATCTAGTAAAGGCTGAAAAGAGTGTGCTCCAAGATAAAGTAAATGCTGAAGCAAGCGTGTTCCAAGGCAATGAAAAAAGCGTGTTCCAAAATAAAATTAAGTAAAGGCTGATTGTAGAACAATATCGATGGTAAAACATGTTACGCTATTTCTACCCCCCCCCCCCCCCCCCTGAATGAATATTTGACTAATCCGGTTCGAAATAATCACGTACTAGTTCTTGTCTTGGCAAAGCTTTGATGTGAAGGGTTTTGGTTAACCGACGTTGGATCCTTAATTCTGATATATCGCGCAAAACAGAAAACCCGTTCTGGTTCATACATGGATGTTATGCTCTGACGTTTAAAGCTATGCGAGGTCACCACAACATACGTGTTGAATTTATTTGCATGGGCAACAACTAATGATGGATTAATGGTACATATCAGACATGTATCTAAATGTTCGGGTGTCAATGGACTATTAGTTGAAAAATCGCTTAGCAGGATAATACGTTGCCTGAACGTCGAGTGGATATCTATCTTCTTTCATTTTGCGTCCAACAATTTATGAACTCTTTTTTTATGCGATCACAACCACATTCATATTTGCACCTTTGTTTACTATGTTGACAATTATTTTTCATACCGATCAATAACCAATAGGGTAAACAAAGACCTACCCATGCATTCATCCATACGTACCCTTCATTCCATAAGTCAAATACATTCATTCCCTTGTCACCCAGTACGATTGATGCTCTTAGAATCGACGTAGACCCAACACACTGTGCAGTGGTGAAACGTCTATGCGCATCACCAGGATGGTATAAGTACGTTTGTTTGTAAAGACATTCGGTACAAACGTCGAAGCACATACCACAGTTTATGAATGACTGTTTGTATGCTCGAACTGACTTGAACCTCGCATAGCACATTGTATTGTGTGGTTATTCAACGACCTTGGTATTACGTACGTTTGTTGGTTACCGTCGGTATACCCGTGCAGTCGGATATGAGCATATCGATCGAATGTATGTATGTATGTATGTATGATGTATGTATGGTATGTTCGGACAGGCATACAAATGTAATTTTACTATTTCATAGCAGTTTGCTGTGTATACTTACTACTCTATGCGCAACTGCAGTGTATTGATTCCCCATATAAGGACCTCTTATCGCCTATTCGATTGTTCGATTCCTTAACTATTCGATTATTCGATGAATCGAATAAATAGAAGATCTGGTGCTATGATCTGGAGCTTTTCTATTTAACATTCGAAACCCACATCCCGAAGCCCGTAATAACAACGCAGTTTAATAATACGTATTATTAGATGTAAAACGTAACAAAGAAATGTGATCATAATAGTACGTTTATTTAACATTATACACCCCAATGTGGTAAAGTATAGTCAGTTAAACCTTAAACGTATAATCCAAATAATACGTTTTTATACTTTATAGGTACGGTTCTATTGCGGTTTTATTTTTGACATATATTGTACCGCTGTTACGTCGTCTTTTGTGTAACACAGTGTCATCCAATTAATAGTGAGTGCTTAGGGCCAGATTTTGCAGAAGATTTTAGAAGATTTCATCAATGTCATCGATATTTCACAGCGAACGAAAGGATGTGCGACATTATTATGCGCGTCCAATTATAATCACTTAAAGTCAGACAAGTGAACAGCGATCCTCAGTTCGATTGCGGTATTGTCACGAACTTGATCAAGTGAGCAAACTTACAAGAATGAGTAAATTTATAGGTGAATAATTGGTTATATATCATAAAGGAGTTACTCCCTTTGGCTCTATGTGGAAAACTAGTGCTCTCGGAAGCACTATGGAGTGGATTCCCCATTTCAAGATTCCAGCATTTCTCCGTGCCTCATATCATTGTACATAATTTAAAGAACAATCAAGGGAAAGAAAATACATATCTAAGAGCACCATCTTACTCGAAGAGTAAACCACAAGGACTGAATTTGTATTTCCAATAGATATGCACCCATTTATGTAGTATATCGTTTGAACCAATGGGATGGTGAGTGTCCCTCATTCACAGATAGTTGACCTCAACATGGATGGCTGCTTCAATGCACGGGTAGTGTGGACAGGTCTGAATGCCATAGGAATCAGAATCTACCGACGATTACTCCTGTGACACGACAGATGGCCTATGAGAAAATTACAATCAATAGAATGTCATCATACAACCGAATGAGAATAGAGTATTCAACTCACAAGAGCACCGGCGTAATGGTTTCACCACTAAATTTTGGAGAATGAGTGAGTGAGTGAGTGAGTGAGTGAGTGACCTAGCTGTTTGGGATGACTTCGATGCACAGTCAAGCCCAGCCAACTAGCCAGCCAAAAGATAGCCAGCAGCCGGCTTCTCTTCTCTCTCTCCCGACCTACGACTGAACCGAGGATTCGTATTCTTTTTATTACTATTCTTCTACTTACTACCATGTCTACTTACTACCATGTTTCTACTATACTTCATATACCCTGTTTTTTTTCTTCCATCACGGAAGAAGATACCAGGGAACCTTCATCAAGCATCCATCACACGCTTACACACACCCTCACAATCGGCACCTTTTTTTGCTGTTATTCTTCTGTTTTTGTTCGTTGGGTTGGGTATCTCTGTGGTCAAAGTACAAAAAATTCTTTCCGGTTGCCGTTTAAACGCGTCGCTTTCTGCTGTTTTCTGTGGGCGGTCGACTGGAGTATAAAAACAAACATAAAAACAAAAACACCGAACGAAAGTAATAAAAATATAGTTCTTTTTTATGAGACGGTGATTCGGTAGATTTAACTTACTCCCGGTGAGTGAGTGGAGTGATTGAGCGAGTGACTGGAGTGTGAGTGAGTGAGTGAGTGAGTGAGTGAGTGAGTGAGTGAGTGAGTGAGTGAGTGAGTGAGTGAGTGAGTGAGTGAGTGAATGAATGAGTGTGACTGAGTTGACATACTGACTAACTGACTGACTGACTGGACTTGACTGACCACATCAAAAAGTATATAATTTGATTTTTTTGTTTTATATTTAATTTAATTTTTTTTTTTTTTTTTGGTTTCTTTGCATTGACACTGGGGCTGGGGCTCTCAATGAGGTCATTCTCGCGACTCTGACTGGACGTGGACATGGACGCCATAGGTCACAAGTTGAAATGGGTGGGTGTGGGTGTGGTAGGGACATAAGAGAGTGAGAGTGAGAGGAAATGAGAGGTAAGGAGAGGAGAGGAGAGGAGAGGAGAGGAGAGAAGAGAGGAGAGAAGAGAGGAGAGAAGAGAGGAGAGGAGAGGAGAGAGGAGAGGGGAGGGGAGGGGAGGGGAGGGAAGGGAAGGAACACGAAACGTAAGGCTCACCCATACAAGAGAATAAAAGGCAAGGCACAAGGTTAAGAATTCTTCACATTAACGCTCCCACCGGTAAGTAACATATATGACATAAAATCAAGTAAAACAGTTACTTAAAATGGAGGTATACAGCAATCGTTCTGCTAATATCCCTATCCCAAGCAAAGGAGGAGTCGCTTGTACGACACAACATACTGTATCGAGGTCCTCACGAACACCTAGATCACCAGGATCCAATGGTAATGGTGTGGTCGGTCAACGTCCATTGTACAGATGTGGCTTTCAGATGTGCAAGTCCAATCCGTCAAAGAAGAACAACATAGAACGTCACATTTGGCTGGTCCATCTAAGACGGAACACTCAACAGCGTCACGTTGATTATAACCCCGCTGTACACAAGGCTCTCGTGGGATCACACGTAACTCGTATTCGAACACCCAAGAACTCATTGTCGGATGCACACAATGGAAAGCTTAGGAGGACGCAATCTGCCATCTCTGCCTCTTCTTCAACATCTGATCATTGCAGCAACGATAGTGTCTGCCAGTCCCCACCTCGCGATTGTTCCATACCGTCCAGTCCGTATGACCGACCGCACAGGCTGTCTACCTGCGATGATTCCTCCCGATACTCGACATTGAGTCCAAATCAGTACGAGGGTTATCACAGCCGATCAATGTCTGAACCCAGATCAGACCGTACAATGAACATGTCTGGTCGACCAAGGGAAATTAACACCCCTGACTCTGGGTTTTACTACGCGCCCACCCCTGCTTCACCTGCTTCTCGTTCGTTTGAAGAGTCAAAGGCTTGCGTTTGGAGGCCATGGTAGTGGATCCCGACGCGCTCAGTGTTTTATATTAATTGAGACTTGGAATAAGAATTAGAAAGAATAACGAAATAGCCGAGTGATAGCTAGGCCGAGAAGAAAATAGAGTCCTCTTCCTCGAAATGCTGTTGTTAACTACATATAAAATAATACAAATAAATATAACCTTTGATTATCAAAATTATCAAGAGACCAGCATCATGGATGCATTCAAGGTGAATATACAAGTGATGCTTTCAAGGTAAGAAAATATTCAAGTTTATTGATAGTTGTATGTAAAGTTACAAACATCATGCATGGATGCATTTAAGGTGAATATGCAAGTTTATTGATAGTTGTATGTAGAGGTGGCTTGATCGCTAATCGTTTCGAACGAATCTTGTTTTGTTCTTTGCTTGCTATAGCTGCATTTACGTCGTATAATGTTACACAAGATATTACAACTTGTTCCTTCGTAATAGACTCGCGTCATGTGATTTCGATGTTATCGGCTACACATATCGATCGATCATCCACGCCAAGAATACGTATACAGACAATTACTATTTATGGATAAATTAGTCGGTTATGATGCAATCGACTAGATTTTGAACGCAACCAACAACACCAGCAGGAAAAGGAAAAACTGACGGGTACATTGTCGATAAACATGACAGAAGATATACTGAATATTCACATCCTTCTACTACGGAGTATGTTTTTCTCAACGTCTTATAGCCGTTAACGTTGAGCCGATAGAAAGGAACTTTGTTAACAATCATGTCAGCGTGACCATCAATGTGTTGGTGACACAAGGTTTGCTCTCTTTGAAGTCTTTTATTATCTGTAGCGTCTACAATCTACAGATCGCAATTCCCAATGCTGCGATCTGTGTTTTGGCACTGTAGTTGACGCTGTGTCAGTTGCCATGGATGAAGTAAAAGTTGAGCCATTAATAGTTGCTGGCCGATGAGATAAGCCACTGGCTCATTATGTCACATAGTGAGAACTGGAGTACTGGGTACTGTCAGAATTTAATGATTCTACTTGAATCGTTTGTTTGAGATTGCGTGATTCCTGCCTGCGCTAGCACTGATAAGCAACGTGGCCATTTATATAGTTAAATCACTTACTTCGTTCGCCGGACATGGCGGTTCATCGAATATAGCCATGTATGGAGAGGCCAATTCGACGACAATCTGTACCAAGATTTCGTGAGCCGGATTCTGTTAAAATTGAGTACAAGTATCTCAGCAAATTGCTAACTATTTGGTGCTCAGATCCTTTAAACCCAAAAATCGCGTAAATGCTGGAACGTTGAACCGTTTCCTCGGCGAAAAACCTATAGAATGCGTTGCTCGTGTGACGATATTTCACAACCCAATAGAGAACATAGGCGTTCCGACTGACTTAAAAAGTTATCGCGTCCACAGAAGTTAATAAAAACAATCTGCCGGCATGTATATGTCACGTTACATACAACACCTATCATATTAGAACTACTAAAACGTGGTCATGGCTGTTTGTCTTGCTTCTCGTAATCCATCTTTCTTATGTGCTTTGAAGCTTTTAGTTTTAATATCATGAGTTCAGCAATAGCTTTACAGTGCACGTGATGTTAATAGTTTTGTTCTTAGCGCGTTGCCATTAGTATTATGCAATTAAGAATATTTCAAGTTGACTAGTTGTATACTGTCGAGTCGTGACGTTACCGTTTAGAATTGTGTATGCTGCAATGAACAAATCAAGATTCCCAACATTGTTTTATAGTTGTTTTAAAGTGTATCTCACCACTTGATTGCATATGGTTGAGCTAGTATGTAATATAGTCAACTTCTTAAAGTAGTCAAAGTTGTATCCAGCTAGGAATGAGGGGGGCTAGGAATTTGTATTTATGAGAGAAAGAGTTAAATGCTTCTACAATGGATACTTCAACCAGCGGCTGTGCCACGACATTTTAAATTATTACTTGACATTTTGTGCTGTAGGAATTAGTTTATTGTTATGGACATGCTCATTGTGTTCGATTTCTACTGCCCGATACATTCTGTTTGTAATTATCGAAGATACAAAGCTGTAGTCCGATCGTTATGATGCGCATTCGAAAAGATATTTGTTCTTGTGTACAATCAGGTCACCTCATCCCATCTACGCATGCTGGGATTGAAGGAGCATCACAAGCGATTGCTCCAACGTATGATACAATTGAGCCTGTTCTAGCCAGAAGAAGATTGACTTCTTTTCTGCGAGTAATGATAAAGTTCTGAAAGCCCACGTGGTATGTGCGCAAAAGTATCAGTATTTATCAATGTCTGTTTATATCCGGTTGCATGCTAGACTACTTGTAGAGCCTAGATTAAATACCAAGAACGTTTATTCATCTTCACGAATTGATGTTTATATCCCTTTAGAAAGCAACACCAACAATTCAACTACATGAAGACTGTCGATTTATTCTATATCGTGACGCTCCAGCACCCACGCACTCACACTACTACTCACATGTATATTGTATATATAAAAATCATAAATATTTTTCGGAATACCCCACATCATCAAAGAAAAGAAGCACAGTACAGCTTTTACCGATCGATTGTATTTCCCCTGGCCATGCTTGTTCGTAACTTCATAAGTTGTTGCCTTGCGGTTGTGACTCTGAGATACTCTTGTGCAGACAAATACTGGTAAGACCAATATTTCGTATCATGGTTGCATTAATCAAGCGCAAAGTCAAAAAAACTTGAGCATATACAATCAGGTAAAAGATACCAACAAAATCTGACCGATTCTCTCAGATGTATAGTGTTATAGTGTATTTACCGACCTTCGCCTTAATGTTTACATTATAACTGTGAGATATGAAGGCAGTTTACACTCGTTCGATTATATTCAGAAATTGTATACGTAAGCATAACGTTGCTTGTTGTGATGAATAGAACACCTCACGTGTCGATACATCAAGAATTTCGATGTGCTATTGCACGCAATGGATTACTGTTTATGTATATAGACCCAATGGAAACTCTATTGTGTACGCTAAGGCACTACCCGAACACACGCCCAATTGTTTTAACTTTCAATTTCGCGTACGTCATGTACCAGGTGTACACTGCACACAATATAGACAAGAGTGTGGATAAAATATGTTGTTTCAAACTAGGGTTCCCTTGCATCTTTATGTTGCATGTTCATTTTTCAAGTTTGAGACCACAACTAAACTACCTGTTTCGCGGCGACAAGTATTTCATGTATCCAATTGCCACGATCAACGTCCTGTTCTGACCATGGGCCATCCACGAAGTCCTGCATCGAAGCACCAGTGCGAGGAAACGCACACAAGCCCTGCAGTATGCATTCGTTTGCCTTTAATTGCGTACGAGCAATATACTACGCAACTACACTAGCGGGTTGCGTATGTTTATGTACCAATACACCTTCGTAAACAAGGTTTTGAGTGGGATTTGAAGCTCACAGGAAACACAATGACAAACCGGAACCCATGTCACTGATTGTGCGGTTTAAGCCACAGAATACGATTTACGATCGCATAGCGTAAACGTACATAATTTCTTTAAAACGACTATGATAGTCAAGTTTGTTGGATTTCTATCATGCGGTATACAAAGACATGCATTCCATTAAATGTTTGTAGTCAAGATTGTCGAACATATACTTTGTATCGGTCCAACTTTGTCGAATGAAAAGAGATATGAGCGTCGCTGTGAACTATTTCGATCTCCGCATCAAGTGAATGTTTTGGTTTTGACCGGAATATTGACATGAATTGTATATTCTAAAATTGTATAGCGCTAGCATAAGTCACGCACAATATACTGTAGAGAGTGATATCAAAATAGCCTTCAGAAAGTTTCCATCGCCTGGCTTAGACAGGAATCGGAAGCCTTCACATTCCATTCATTCTCAACTTTTCTCTCACGAATATTTTTAGATACTTGCGTTTATAAGTTGAAAATGCTATACAGAATGTTGATATGCATGAAAGGTAACTATTACTTGCTTTTACTTACTTTGCCAATGATGATAGCAATTTTATCATTCAAATCCGCAAATGGGCGTCGACAGACGACATGTACGAGCTGTTCATTATTCAATATGGTCAGGAGCGTGGTGATGCATTTCCTAAAGTTGTAATGAGTATATCGTTATTCGAATGGTGTTCGCGAGTCATTCCTGAGCACTTCACCAGAGAATCAAACAAAGAATATTAGCGCATATAATGAATGATCTGGCTCATTGAAATGTAGCAAGATTTAAATATATCTGCCAAGGTTAAGTCACTCACAAAATACATGTATGTCAATACAAACAAACACAAATACTACATACAGATGCTCGATATCGGAGTCTTCATGAACAAGCAGCCGAGATACCACATTTTGAATGAACGAGGTACGTCTGTTGTAAAGCCAATACGTCTCGTACGCGAGAACAAGTCGTACTATACAATGGAAGAGGCAATTGGGCTCATATCAGAGAAACAGTCAAATGTTCTAATACTCCAAGCCTTGTGTGGCTTGGCGTTAATAAAATAAATGTGACGTTTTGTGTACGATTGACACGAATTGACACTACTGGATGCATAGTGATACGTAAGCCTTTGCCATTATTCGCTTGTCCTTACACGCACGTATCTATCAAGCACACCTTGTGTCGGGTCAAAGTGAAAATCGTGCATTGCGTCCATGCAATGGCCCATATCCGCAAGACCAATATCTACGAGCGTCGATGATATCTAGAGAAAAACTTCATTGGTAAATGCAAGTTCATCGCAGATGGTGGGCATATTACTTTCGATGATAGGTTGAGCATGCAAAGACACAGTACAAACAAACCATCATAAACGCATGGTAAGCAATATACAAGTACATACCAGTATAAATATATGTAAACTAAAAGACTACAACACGTAGGAAATGGGTACCTCGGCGCTTCGATGTGGATTTTTGCATGTAGTGAACATGCTCATGACTAGTTCTACGCCAACAAGTCGCAGGATAGTGCTTGGAATTTGTTCCAGAATCGGCGTGATACTTTGCTCAGAAGAAAGGACGCCAATGCTGCGTTGTTGTGTATTTTTTTGAGGCGTGAAATTTTGTCAATTGGACATTACGTGCTTATTGGTACGGCAGTTGAAGTCTCTTTCTATATGTACGTACTGGCAATTTTTCACGATAACCTTATATTTTCTACCAATCACTTGTATGTCTAGTTAGCAATCAAACGAAAAACAAGAAAGAAAACCTTCTCAAGTTGCTTCGGGATGGAAGAATGCGCTAACAAACAGAACATACAACACAACACATGTATACCTCAAATGTTTATAAATGAATACGATGACTGAAATATTCAGATTAACATTTGTATAAAAATGACGCTTGCTCATAGGCGCTCAGAGAGGTAGAGGATACATTTTCATGCGTATGAGAGCCGCACGATTCTTAATAATATATATATATGTAAGAAAATGCATTCATCTTTGCATACTTATGGAACGTAAACGAAATACAAACCAACCTCGCACCCAATACTATTGCAGATCGTCGAACCAATGAGAAAGACTTTCCTGCAGAGAGAGTTAGGTACTCAGGACGACATATCAGCAGCATAATCTTTGAGATCATTACGAAGCCTTGCATTAAATATTTCCGTGCATAATAGGTGTGAGTATTGAAATAATATACGGCACGGGTGTACTGAGAGAGCATTCTGCTGAACAGGTGACGGTGTATACGTTCATGCATTTCCGGATCGACATTTATACCTTTCCACACTTGTACACTGTGAAAGCCTTTCCAGCATATCTCCATCGCCAATGGTAGATTTCCTAGTTGTGCCGCTCTTTTCGCGACAGCACACCACATCTCGGGTCTAGTGGTATGATTATTGCCTACTGAAGTCAAATAAAACATCAGTGCGTATCTATTTATATTCTTGGTATTTGAGAACAATGTTGTACTAATCTTACAATATAGTCTACATACTGATGCAATCGTGGCATGATTTAGTTTACTTGGTACGAATACATACTTCATTTAAGCATGTACCTGCTTCAAGTGAGAACGCACGAAGACTCTGTTCGTCATATCGCTTTACTACTTCACCAAATAAACGAGAAAGAATTCTCTGCAAAGCATTAAATTTGAGGTGTATGATAGTTGTTAAAATTGTTTGAAACGATGAGAGCAACTGTTAGACTGAATCTGACTGACCTCTAAGTTTGACCCATTGCAGAATTTTCGCACAACAACCGAGAAAACCAGAAAAAACCAACATGACATTACAGGTGTAATCAAATACGTACTCTAGCGACGGTACAGTTTCTCCTATCTTCATCAGACCAAGCACGTATAATCATGTAGGCGTTGTGAATTAATCTCTACTTTAGTAACATATCAATACCTACAATGATGCAGCCATAATTACATGCCTCTTCACATCACAAGATTGTACTGGTGCTCGTTAAATACCAAGTCACCTACCGAAAGTATGACAGTTTGATCGTTGTCTTCATTAGAAGAGCTAGAGTGTTCATTCCCGTGTGCGTGATGTGGCGAAGTAGCATCATCACTTAGCCCGTATTCTACATTAATGCTCATGTTTTCTTCGTGCTTGAGAATATATTTCTCCATCACGTTAGCCAAGCCGCCTAGCTCACTCATCGGAAAACGCTAAAAGAATTGTATATATAGTATGAGATGTTTGTTACGGACATTGGTTTTGCACAGACAACATAATTTTTTCTATATAGATATAATTGCTCCATTCTTTTTTCGTCTGTACATGAACACGAGGAAGTAAAAGTAAACAGAAACAAATGCTAGAGAGCCATTTGTTTGCTTGTTGCATGTGAGGTATATTCAAGAATATTTGATTAACTATTTCAAGGTTTACATACGTCTATCTGCTGGAGATAATGTGCCCAGGCAGCACGGATTATAGTGACAACAGTTTCTTTACATATCTCAGAAGCACTCGCAAATATATCGGTCAGGGTTTTCAAGATCCCAGTAGCAACGGTGAACATCTTCATATGGTCGAACTTCTAATAGGTTTAGTATGGCAAGCGACCATGTTACTACTAAACGTTATGGAATATCATGTATTCACTTGAGTTATATTCGGTTGCACGTCTATGTTCCTGATGCAATGAATTACACGAGATTCACGCAACATCATAACGTAGTACACGTGTAATCTTTACGAACAATCAACAACCTTAGGCACAGCTAGCACATACTAAGACAAATACTGAAATACTTTTCATGTACACATAAATACAACGTTTCAACCCCTACACCTGTGCATGCTCCACACATTTCAAAACGGCATCCTTCAAATCTGTTTCCTGTACACCAGGGACTAGTTCTTGTAGCTGTGAGATGTGTGAGATACAGTAATCACACCCAGTAGGTAATGATGCACGAAATTCGTCTCTGCGCATTGTCTCACTAATATCCACAGCGTCAATCAATGGTCTGAGCCGAACTGAAGTTTCCGACATACACATGGAGTGAAGTAGAACAAATAAACTTGACAAGTAAAATAATGAAAAGTACAATCATATCGCTGTGTATATCTAATAATACTCTACGTATATACAGATGTTCGAATTTGAGATTTATCCACATTTGTGAAATAATATGCACAGTCCTACATGCTCATGCATTATACATAACAACCAAAGGTTCGACCATAGTCGCAGGGATGGGTCGCCCCGACTAAACCTTTAACACAATATTCTTTGTTATAAGATTCTTGAAATATGCTCACACATTGATGATATGTGAACATCCCACCTCAAAATTCTTTATTAAGTTCTATAAACATTGCTGTATCACGAACAAGGGATTAATATAAACAATTGTATATTGAATTTGCTTGCAAATGATAAGTATTTTAACCTTGTGTGTGCACAGTTTCGTACTTGATTACAATGTTTAACGCTCTTCACACATATATAGATAAGAACGTCTAGAGTGAGAGTGCGGCGTTGAACAACAATTTTGAGATTTAAGCTTCGAACGCGTGGTAGATCTCCTTTTTAAGCATTGAATGTGCAAGCACTCCAGATATCATTATCAAAACGTTCACTACTGATAATACAAACAAAACAAAACAAACTATGGTAGTAGTAGCATATGTGGATATGAAATGAAACTTTCCTTGGCATCACATGTATTTTACACTGATATATCACTTACCTTCGATTCCAGTGAGCATTTTCTCCAAAGCTTGATGTTCGTCATTCGGGATGGCCTTGTGCACTAG
Organism: Creolimax fragrantissima; assembly: GCA_033442365.1. NCBI lineage: Eukaryota > Ichthyosporea > Ichthyophonida > Creolimax > Creolimax fragrantissima. Next base: position 144,323 of record JAWQFL010000001.1, read on the forward strand.
ATCAAACGCCTTGACCAGCCGATGCTGCGTATGTATGAATGATCTTTTAAGTAGCACTAGACTAATAATTTTACAAACACACAAACACACGTACACACGACTACATACATATAAATATAGAGACACTATGAAAATACTACATACCGAAATCAAAGAAAATGATTCTTCTTTGGACCGCATGACCTTTAAAGCGTTGATATGACGTGGATTTCGACGAGAAGTCACACGTACAGCTATTTCACGTGCGCTTCCAAGCGAGATAAATATTGATATCAAGTGCTCATAAAGTCCTTCGAAATGGGCACTTGCGTGAGACTGAAGCAATAATTATATAAATAAACGTAAAAACCAAAGTATATCAAAGAAAAGATTTAAAGAGTACAAAAACGCAAAGGTCTTAAACAAAACATGAACTATAGGAATATGTATCTGGGATATGGTAGAAATCAACACCAGTGGTAAACAAGAAATACGCAAAACCAATCATATCTACACACAAACAAGCGAAATCCTCGGTTGACAATCATACCGCATCTTGAAGAGAAAGGAGAAGGGCGACAACATGGCGGCAATACAATGGCGGAAAATCAGATTGACATGTGCAACTCACCGTCTCAAGCAATGCATTTAAAAAGGATGCAGTGACCGTCTGGTACTGCAGAGGCTCTGAGTTTTATGTGATGAGTTAAATTCAGAATGAATTATGTATGTATGAGCCTGGGGTACAATTAGGCAAGATCGCTCGATATACACAAAGAAGTCTGCTATTCAATGTAACATCCATAGTCCGCTCATACTGCTCCCTCGTTCTTTTTGATGCCAGATCAGAGAATGTTTTGTATGCACTTATAAATGGTACGTTGATATATGGATTGTATTCCGTGTGTTGCTAGTGTGTTTGTGCATGTTTTCTACAAATTTAAGAGGTGATTGGATGGAGATTCCATGGATAGCAAGCGATAAAGTAACTTCAATGTCTTACTTCTTGCTTTCGCAGTCTTGCACACTCATCTGCTGCTCAATAGAAGTCAATCAAGAACAGTACCGTACCATCATAAACACGTCCAATATACGAATGCAGTGCGTTTGATCTTCACGAATATGTTTGCACCGCGCAATGTCGTAGCTGATACCACTCACCCCACTTGTCCAGAGAAATTTACATACCAAAAGATTTGTCAAAGATTACTAATGCACGAACAATAACAGGGTCATTCCCTACGACTGAATGAGAGAAGAAGACAGCGCCGACTTTCTAATTTTCGATCATGAGGGCATGCATAGAAAAATAGAAATGTTGGTTAACTGTACATGGATGTAGAATGAATTATACATGAAGTACATAGCTCCAAGTACACAGCTTAAAGCGAGTAGTTACCGTTGATTTCATCAAATCTACTCCGGCATCGTACTCCCGTAAGGTACAGTTGGGCTTAATATTGTATTGTGATGATAGTAGAAAGTTGACGAAATATCCTGACTCTGAGAGGGAGTTTGAGATGAGTATACATTGCGGCCACAAATATGTTTACATCTCGGCCGCATTGTACGCCTGCGCGCTCTAAAACATGATAGCTACATAAACACATGAACAACAGGCATATTGACACTTAAGGTGCGAATATTGACGACTGAGGACCATGTGAGAGAAGTGTATGTACTTGTAGGATTGCTGGATAACATAGGTTTTAAGTGTTTATGCATGTTTGTCTTTTATCTCATCACTGATAGAGACCTTCATTCTGCCCACTACGAGGAGAGTGAACCTGAAGACAACGTTCCACATGGCACGGTATATTGTGATTGAGCTCTTCCTCGATCACAGCAAGTGCCCCGCTGTCGGTTGCGCACATGAACATTAAATCTAAATGCATAGAAAAGTGGTATTGTACTTTTTGGAACTAGCGTCAGTGCAAACCGTATCCACGTAGAGTGATACGTTTACCTAATGTTTTACAAACAGTATCATTATGCCTCTCCCCATAACTAGAAAGGGTAGCTATAATATTTCTGTAATATGATCACTAACACATCATCTTTTCAATTTCGTCAATTCTTTTCTACATTGACAACTTCAATAGCCGAAAACCCGCTAAAAATATCTCTAATTGTTCGACAGAAAAACGCTCACGCTTACAGGAGGCGATGTCTTCAATGGACTGAAAATTCATCATGATGCGACGCAGGGTACTAGCTTGTAGCACTGCCGTGTTCTTTACGCAAATCATGAGTCAGATCGTCATACAAAAATGGTGTTGGTTATCAAATGATCGTCGGTGATATGTTGTTACGTACAAGTTCAAGTGGGGAATATTTGTGAAGGCGAAACAGAGTGGAAATCCCACTAGAAAAAACAAATGGCAGTCAATACGGTTGTTTTACCTCTTTGGCGAGCCAGTTCAGAAATTGGTACTTATGTGCGCATACTTCCATCTCCTTACCGAAACAATTGCAAGACACGGTCACGTCTCCGTTTTCGTTCGGATATTGGGCCTTAGAGAAGCAGTTAAGGTACAATTGCATTTTCGGTTCCCCAGCCAAGTTAGTTTTATCTATTTCCACTTTCCAAGTTAGTTACATTCTACTCTACTTTCATTTTCCAAGTTAATTGCATTCTATTCTACTTTCACTTTTGAGCAATCTATACATCTTTAATTCGTCACTCTTTGCGGTTTATGTATTTGATATCAAAGTTTACCTTCACAATCGCTGGTCCAACAGCAGCCAGGATTTCCCTTCCACTTTGAATGACCCGTATTGGGGATTCCACGTGCATGGCATTGTTTCTGCCCGACATACGCTGAGTGTAGGGTTGTGCTGTACTCATTCTCCGATGTATCACGCGTGTATATATGACACAGAAAAAAGAGTTTGTGATGTCGCTGACATAACAGCAGTGTGAATATGACGAACGGGTGAAGTTGCTGCACTTTCTTTTATACGTACGCGCATGGCAGTGGTTAGTGATACTAACTTTGCCCGCCAAAAAAGCACAATTCCCGAGGTTCGGGATTGGTGTCACACCCTACCTCTAGAAAATACTGCCGAGGCTGCTATAGTGTACACGTGTACACACGTGCAAAGGATAGCTTTCTCACACTTTTCTCCGCAAGAAGAATGGGCCTCGCGGTACGTGTTGGAAGGAGGAATAGGTACAAGACATACTTCACTGATCATGTGGAATTTGAGTTATCTGGCAAATGTATTGCTTTAATCATATGCACGTATACATCTGTACACATATCAAGGTTGAGGTAGATCGCCATCCTTGACAGATTGTACATGTGCACACTAAAACGATCTGTTATTATCGTTACAGACTAAGAACCAGAGTCGTCAGAAGCTATGTGAGATGATGCAACATACACAGTGCACGTGCCGGTTGTTATTTTCTCACAGTAAATGATGTGCTGTTATTTTCTCACACCACAGCACAAAAACAGCCAGGAGACGTAGTGCACATATACAACTAGTAAACACCGGCTTTCCTGCCATTAAAGTGAACACGAGCATTATAGGCTTCACCCAAATCCTTCACTTTATCCTTATATACTGCATGAAGTCTAGTATTCCGTGTATATATATACCACGCATCCTTCATCCAGTTCCTTCATTTTATATTTATATACCAGGTCAAGTCTGGTATTAGGTGCGTGTCGACGAGATTTTACGATTCATACGTTGAATTTGTGGTGTAGCACTTATCAGAGCTCCTCCTCCCCTGACCTTCCCCCGCTTCCCCCAACTTAAACCTCGATTATGACTTCTTTTTTCGGGTACGTCGATATTGATATAGTGCGCTGTGCATGGGACCACATTCATTTTGCATGTATAAGCACACGGAAATAACATTAGCTTGTACTCTCACAGATATGAATATCATATCCCAGGTAAGATAATAATGTATAGCTCGTTAGAAAAAAACATGTAAGCAGGTGTCAGGGTAGATGTTTCATACAAGTAAATGCATGAATTGATACATATATGCAAACATGGCCATTTTTATCTATACTGCGCTACCATGCACACTCGTGTGCAGATACGCTGAAGAAAAAAATACACCAGCACACAATTTGTATCACGCAATGGGACGCACAATATTATTAACACGTCCACTCACTCACTTGTCTAGGTCTACGGCTCAGATTCGGGGCATTGTGGAGAAAGTCACTCAATATTATGTGTCACGTGGTAATAGCGAGCAACTCGGGACAAAAGTTGTTCACCCCACCGAGAAAAAGATTATTCTTGGTGTCTGTGCAAGGGAGAAAAAGGTACTAGTATTTTATTTGGAACAGTGTAGATACGTTTGTTGAATTGAACTGTGTGTTTGCACAATTTTTGCTTGACATTGCCTGCATTTGAACTTGCTTTGAGTACTTGGTGAAGCATTTGAGTATTACCCTTTGTGTTTTTGCCTGTGTACGTGTGTACAGAGTATTGTATGCGGCAAATAGTTTTATAACAATTAAGTTTTCTACCTCATTTGTTGCACTTATATACCTTTCTTGCATGCCATCGCGACAATGTCTGTACTACTTCATGTATTCTGTTTGTACGCGAAGAACACGACAACAGAACAAACAATTACAAACATGTGTATTATGTTGCTTGCATATCGGGCGCAAGCCTTGGCAAAGTGCATGCACTCTATACTATGTTCAATATTCGCAATTGTTTCATAACTTGATACATAATTCATACACCAATATACTTTTATGTATATTTATGTTTTAGACGAAAGGGAAACCGATGCAAGCGGTACTGAAACATTTGGTGGAAACTGGTGATTTTGAGATCATTGTTTTCACAGATGAAGTATTACTAAACCTATCAGCCGATGAGGTGTGTAGCACATTTCTAAATGCAATGATACAACTGAATATCTTCCATGTACACAATAGCCATTATAGAGACTCGTTCTAGTTATTTATACATTCTCATCTACAATAATTGCTGCCACATGCATACATGCTGTATACTTCGAATGTGAACTCGTTTTGTGTGTATAATATCTATAGAGCTGTACGTATTTTGCCTGCATGAGTGTACTGCATGAAAAGTTCTCGTCGAATATTTACAGCAAATCCCGCAGCTCACACAGTTGTAGGTATCTGTGGCGTATGTCATCAAGCTTATACCAATAGGAATGCACAGCAATAGTTATTAAAATTAACCATCAATAATTGTACGCAACCTATACATTGTACGTTTGACTGTAACTGCTTGATTAGGTGTAATGGTAAATGTTTTTATAGACTAACTACATACTTTCCTTGTGCTACCATACGCAAATACAGATATTCCACTGGTTTGAATGTTTACATTTATTGTAATGAATGCAGTCATTATTTTTTTCTTCCTCACAATTGATACGATGATCAAAAATGCCAAGATGCGTACGACTACAACGATCATCTCACAAGGCTTTTACACAGTCTCTTTGCCAGTTTTAGTTTTAACATTATGCACATCGCTTAGCAGACGTGGTCAAGAATACAGACAGATATACACGCAATATTAACATGTAAATATATACATGCCCACACTAATATTATTAAAACATTCATTTTGGCTCTTGTATGGATAATATAAACGGAAATGTAGTGGCCAACTTGCGAAGCTATGATTACTTTCTTCTCGTCTGGATTTCCCATGGATAAAGCACTTCAGTATGTTGAACGAGTAAAGCCCTTCATGGTCAACGATCTTGAGTCACAAATAGTACTCATGGACAGGTATTACCTACCAAAGTTAATAACACACACGAGTATGCAGTGCTTAATCAGACGAACGTGCATACACTCATGCAAAATTCCGAACGAGCAAACGAACATGTCCGTTCTCTCACACTCACATGTAAGTACGCTCATGCATACACATGTACATGCATATACAACTAAACCCACACATAGCCAGTCAATTTACACACATGATCACATACATTCAGACGAGATGTTTACAATCTATTGGAGGAAAATAACATCCCCACACCTCGATACGCTATACTGGAAAGAGACGAAAATAACAAAACTATGCAAGTACTGAAGATAGAAGTATGTTTTTTTGGTCGACTTGTGCTCGCAAAATATGTGAACTTGATTCAATTACTTATATGTTCTACAGAACAAGTATTGCACTCTCAGTTACCAGGGAGCATTCCGCAGTACATATACGCGCTGAAGGTAGTGTGTTTGATGCTCATGTATATCTTCCAGATCGGATGTTATGGATTGTACATAGACGAATGGTCATCCGCAAACATTTCGTAGGAAACAGCTGAATACAAGCGGGTTTGATTGCGACGGTAGTAATTTTCTCATATACATACTCACACATGAAGTGCTACATACACACTCTTTCCATCAGTATGAGATTTGCGTCTACTTGCTCACACATACTATCTACCTTGTATACAATCCGTTGTTGTGCATACTCGCACGCTCGTGCTGCACCAAATAGGATGACGGGATTATAATAGACGGAAAAAAATTTCTCAAGCCTTTTGTAGAGAAGCCGATAGATGCAGATGATCACAACATCCGTATATACTTTCCACCTAGCGCAGGGGGTGGTGCACAGCACTTATTCCGCAAGATTGGAAACAAGAGCTCCCAGTTCGTGCCAGATTGCAATGAGATACGGTCAACAGGCAGCTATATAATTGAGGAGTTTCAGGCTACAGAAGGTTTGCATGTTTCCACGTAATATACTGGCGTATTATTTGTTCACTTGTATAGTGTGTGTAGGTTTCTTCTTCTTCTTCAGAATGAGACTGAAGAGATTGTACAGTGTTCCGGATGATACGAAAACTGACCGCAATAATAGTATATATTGTGCGCCATGTATGTGTGCATATGCGCACCTGTGTATATTTGTTCATTCCTAGTAATCTTGACTCCCATGGCAAGATGTACTCAATAGTATGAAATACGTTTACCGATTTCAACATGTTGGTCCAACTGTAGCCCACATCTCACACAACCTCATGAACAGGTACCGATGTTAAAGTGTACACTGTTGGAGGGCTATACGCGCACGCAGAGGCACGTAAGTCACCGGCAGTCGACGGGATGGTTCAACGTACAAAAGATGGAAAAGAAGTGCGATTTCCGGTATTATTGGATGCAAAGGAGAAACTAATTGCTCGAAATGTGTCGAAAGCGTTCAAGCAAATGGTTTGCGGATTCGACTTTCTGAGAACCAATGGCAAATCTCTTGTCTGCGATGTGAACGGGTGGAGTTTTGTGAAGGGCAATGCAAAGTATGTAATACACAATGGCCGAGTGTGGTTGTGTTCAGTTATGTGTATACATAGTAGTATGCGTTTTATTTCTGATATATAGAGATGTACACAACCAGCAATATTTACAGAATTATACGTATATACTTAACGCATACACAACACGTTGATACATGTGCTTTCAAAATACTGCCATGACATACTCCACATATTTACATCATGTACTAATCGGACACACTGTAGGTACTTTGAGGACACAGCATTAATATTGCGAGAAAGTATATTGCGAGAGGTTTGTCCAGAGAGACTTCAAACACCACTGATTGATATTCGCGACGTGCCACCCACTTTAGAGGACGAAACGAAAGAGAGCGTGAATGGAACCGAACACGTTGAGCTGAGGTATGGAATTTTGTAAACACTAGTTTGCACTTATGTACACAGAGTTCGAAACGCACAAGCGCAGCACACACATATCTATTTCACACAAACACGGACGTGCGTATATAATACAATAGTAATTCTATATTTTTAAACAGATGCGTAGTGGGAGTTTTTCGACACAGTGACAGAACGCCAAAGCAGAAAATGAAGATGCTGGTCACGAACCAGCAATTCCTCTCCTTTTTCAACAGGTATATTATATTCATATACACAAACCACTATCCATGTATAAATATCACTTATATCTTCATTTTGTTTGTTCAATCCAACCAGCCTTACACCTGCTTGTTTATATGTTCGTTAGCACACCAGAGACGCCTAATGAATTGAAAATAAAGAAACCAAACGATCTTCAACGTCTGCTAGATTTGACGCGTCAGCTGCTTTCGAAGGGAGAGGGAAATGATAGTGATATTGAGGAAAGGTAAGAATCCGTATGTAAAACAATATTTTCTACACTGGACGTTAATCATATATATGATGCATGTACAAAAGTTTGGAGGTTTCCCAAGACAAGAAGCAGTTACTCCTCAAATCTTTCTTGCTTATGCATAATATTATTACAATTGGCAGACTTGACAAGCTGATGCAGATGCGGTATGTGTTGGAAAAGGGGGGACACTTCAGCGGAATCAATCGTAAAGTACAAATCAAGGCCCTCAAACACAGGCGGGGTGGCCACCGTTCACCGTATGTCACGTTGAATAAATATTCGAGCATACTCTCAAAAGAAACATGCGCGCCCATACATGTACAGAGAAAATACAGTGCATACTGGCATTTGCGCTTACACGCAATTCGATTTGTTACTTTTGATAACACTGTCACCCATATATAGACACATATACGCATATGTACAAGCCTAGGTATACTATTTATGCATCACATGCAAACATGCTTACATACAAGCACTTATGCACAACAGACTACTTCATCAAATGAGCATCCCTGATCCCAGCCCGGTTTCACCTTCACCTCAGCACGATCGAAACCAAACATCGAGAAGCATGAAAATGCCACTATCAAACGTATGTAATACTATACACATTCAACATACATGCATACTGTCGTCATATACATATGCCACCAATATACAATAATTATATATATAAATTGTATGTATATAGAATGTGGTTTTATACTTTTCGATCACTACAGATGGTGACAATTATAACATCTAAAAGTATGGTTTTTATTAGACTTTTATACGAATCCGCATATTCACACACGAGATGTACACAGTGACTCATACATATATAGAAGCACAAGAATAGTGTGTGTGATAAGAATGTTCTCTAAATCTATTGGTGACAGGTTTGCGAGAATGGCAACAGTAAAGAACGCAGCACCGAATGTGACCATAGATTGAGCTTGGGAAGCCATTCGAGCGAGCTTAATTACATTACAAACATACAAGAAGATTCCTCGAACACCAAACCGTACATACGTGCAAGAACACCTTCACCCCCAAGTGCTCGCGCGTCCATTGGCAAATTGATTGCAAGTGAGATCGTGAGTGGTATGAGTGATGACATGTCCACAGGACGAAGTGCAATGGATTTGGTCTCGCCTATATCTCCTCCCTCATCCGACAATGTTGATGCGATTGTTGAGTAAGTTTGTAGTCATGTGTTTACGGACATAAGACATATGAGGGATACAATTTTGTCTATTTATTTATCGGATAAAACAACTCGACGTGTGAACATTTGCTCGTTTATTGTTTATAACCATTTAATGTACAAACTCTGCGTTTTTTTGTATGACATTGTCATGTGAACATCTGCGTGATTTACCGTTGTTTGGAGTACGGACGGTCGTAATGTCACTCTCCTTGTAAGCTTCAGTCATAGCGTTCTATGCAATTGTATGACATTCTCCTTTGGGACGAATGGACCTTTCCCTATATATCACATCTTTCAATTATCTGTATATTACTTGCATGAATATTTATCGATACCCGCTTGCTTCGTATGCGATAGGAGTGCCCCAACGCACTCCCCATTGCAACGGACACACGAACACCACCCTCGCACGAAGTCATCCTCCTCTCATTCCAGCTTAGATGCTCCTCAACGACAGCGAGGTATGTACATGCGTGTTTGTATATACAGGTAACTAGTTGTACCTTCTTACGTGATATATACTAGATACGATCACAACTCGGTCCTAACCCCACCGTGCTCTAATCAGAAGATCTCGTTTTGTGTACGTACCTACGTTAACCTACATGTGCGCTGAAAACGAATAGTTCACATTCTCAGTTAAATGTATGAATCACATGCCCACACAACGTGTATAAAATCACGTACATATATAAATTGTACCATATCCTATTACTCACGTATACAAATACTCGCACACACACTTTCACATACATACTTATCTTATCTGGTAATCCAATCTAATATCTGTTCGTTTGTACGTGCGATGGATCTGTTTCTCTTTTTACACTCTATCGAACAATACAATGTACGAGTATACACATAATCGTACGTGCATGCTTGGTCAATCCTAGCACATATACATAATGATTAGATTCGTCTTACCATCAAATAATTTATGAGTATATGTAATCGTACATACATGCTCAGACAATCCCAACACATATGCATAATGATTAGGTTCGTCGCTGCTATCTACCGAATGCGATATATTTCCTTTATCGAATGCTTCAGAATGTGTGAACGTGTCTCCGTTTGACAGGGAGAATCAGCCTTTAACCAGGACGTCATGTGGGGTGGATACAACTGAGTTTCGTAGGACTAGCTCCAGTACGAAGGTGTGTGTAGATGTGCGTACAAGCACCAGATGGCCAGCTTGATCCAGATACAGTTCATCTACTTTCCAACCCCTCAATGCTGCACAATAGTGTTTGATTTTCTGATTATGTCTGTAAGTCTTATGTGTAGATGTGTGTATTTATGTGCACATTGTAAAAGACGAAAGCAATCTACCAAACCACATGCACATATACACTTCCATGCTGTTATTTCCACTCCGTGACAAGCATATGTACATACGTAAATGTGTTTGTACGTTGTATGCTTAGACGTAACTTGTTTTGCAGGCAATGGTGAAGGAGGCTTTGCTGGTGCTGAAGTGGGGGGGTGAACTCACCCTGCTTGGTCGTGATCAGGCTCGTACCTTGGGAGAAACTTATAGGTGCACTATGTATCCAGGTGAGAGCCATGGCCTTCTTCGATTGCATAGCACGTTTAGACACGACTTGAAAATATACTGCTCAGACGAGGTATGTCTATGTATGTGTATATGTGGGTGAGAATGTGATCGAAAGTAGTGTAGATGTGACACGAGATGAATGTTGTTCGAGACATTGTTACTACCTTTTCCACTGCGATACGACTTTCAGATATGACTTCAAAATGTGCTGCACTAAGTAATAAATGTGTTCGTACGTATCATTGCATATGATTTTTTCACCCTGTTTTCTTGATATTTTTTTATTAGTCGGTGCTTGTTTGAGGCATTGAATAGTTTATACAAATGCACAGAAATATTTCTGTAAATGTTTTCAATTGTCCATCAACAAGTTTCAACTTGGTAAATCCCCGTAATTAGTACACTAGCATGTTAATTCAACCATGTGAATTATGGTATATCTAAAATATTCGTGCTACTTTTGATGTTCATCTGTAGTTGTCAGTACTGTTATAGTTTTCAATATTGTGTGTGTGTGTGTGTGTGTGTGTGTGTGTGTGTGTGTGTGTGGAACAATATATGACCAGATATCTGTTTGTCATCAACCACAACTGAACTACATTGAGAAGCAGATATAATATGCAACTTATATGTTTTTTTGCTTGTGTTTGTCTGCAATTGTAAAGGGTCGAGTACAAACCACGGCCGCAGCCTTTACAAAAGGATTTCTCGCGCTGGAGGGCAACCTGACCCCAATTCTGGTTTCATTGTGCCGCAAAGACGTGAAACTGCTCGATGATTCCTCCAAAGCCAAAGGACTAATGAAAGAAGTCAAGGAAACAGGTATTTTCTTTTAGCTGTTGGTGTATGTATGTGTTTACGTTTCGCGTATTCATATATGCGTCACGGGAGAATGATGTTGCAAACCATAACAAGAATATGTCCTGTGTCCTTTTTATGTATGGAATGATGGATTGTCATATCTATACTCACAATAATTTTGATTTCTAGTAGTCGGGAATAGGCTTATTTATTGTTTTCTTGTATTGTTTCTTAGTACATGAAATTATGGGTATTGATCGTGAGTTGACTGAGGCCGAGATACGAACAGCTGTTCCCACTGGTATGTTCCATCAGACACGCAGGCCATCCATCCCCCGCCCAGTCACATATTGTATATAGACTAATGCCCCATTTTGTAACTAAAACTAAAACTCCAAGCACTCGTACATTGTCCATGATAGGAGGCGAATCTTTCGTACAAGGACTACGGGATCTAAAAAATCCGCAAGAAGTATGCATGTTTGTTACATGCGTTGTTCGGTGTACTTGTGTCAGTACACGTGAGTGTAAGTGTAATCGTACATGCATGAAGTATTTACTCTAGGTGTGCCAATAGCATGTAAATACACAAGTTTCTGTATACACGTACACGCACACGTACACATACACATACACACACACACATACACATACACATACACATACACATACACACACACACACACACATACACATACACATACACATACACATACACATACACATACACATACACATACACATACACATACACATACCATACACATACACATACACATACACATATACATGTACATGCACATAACACAATTCCTCGTTCTTGGTGTTACGGTACTACAGGCTTGTCGACAAGTGTTAGAACATATCCGCCTTCTCAACGAGCAGTTACATGCGAAGAGGAGAGATCCAGAGTATCAGAATATGGAGCTACAGGTACATTTCTCTGCATGCACTCCCTAAAACCGCCAGATGATGCACATTGTTTTACGTTGACAACTTCGTACAATCACGCAAATATATGTAGGCCAAGGAAACCATTACACTTATTCTTAAACGCTGGGAAAAGCTGGAGAAGGACTTTTATAGTAAAAAGAAGACACGCTTTGATATTTCTAAAATACCGGATATATACGATTGTGTCAAATATGACATTATTCACAATGGCCACATGGGTCTAGATGGTCTATCAGGTACGCTTGTTTGTATGTGTGTGTATTGACATAGCTCGACAAATACAGAACACGTTTTTTAGCGTAGCGAGTGTCTGCATACACGTATGGAGTAATTTTCAGATTGGAATATCTACAGATGTCCACTGACGCACTCGCATGCGAAATATGTATATATATCCTACACGCTCGTACGCGCGCATTTACTCGCTTATGTCTGGTAAGTTGTAGCTTGTGCATATGTATGCGACGGGGAGGGTGCGTACCACTCTTTGTGTGTATGCGTGTCAATATATACATGCAATTATGTTTGCGTATGGGTAAGGAGGAGAATGTAAGTGTACGTTGTGTCAATATCGTGGCCTGCATACACACACCTGATTCGTAATAGAATCTCGCCTAAGCACTCATACATGTACAATCAACAGAACTATATGAGGTGTCATTCAACCTTACCAAATATATCGTACCACAAGAGTATGGGCTCACAAAGTCTGAAAAGGCTCAGATTGGACGTAAGATTGCTGGGGAGCTTGTCCGCAAGGTACGTTCGGCCATTGTATTGAAAGTTATATTAGAATGCGATTGTGTGTTGTATGTATTCTGAGTGTGGTGTTTGAATACATTTATTTAATGATTGTGTTTCACGTCATGTTTCGTGTACAAAGATTATTTCGAAAAGTGCATTGTGCAAGAATGTAATACATTGTTTCTATTGTTCTTAATATTTGTGAAACGGTTATGCTATTATTGTACATTCAACAATGCACTCGATCGAATTATGTATTATAATTGGTATATTGTACCTGCTTTTTATGTTTATTAATGGTTTTTTATGAATGGGCAATATACAATGTATGCGTATTTGAGTATAAGTGGTATAGGAACATACATTTCCTTCTGTTGTCAACATACGCTGAAGTGGCACAGGAATTGTCTGCGATAGCTTTGACCTTTAGTTTTACGACAGGTCCTGCTACTTGTTCAATTGATTATTGGGACGTGTTGGGATGCAAAAAACTCAATAGCACAAAACAACCAAACTATTTTTCTTTGATGGTACAGTATTTCAGTAACTGTTTTATGGTTTTATTGAACTCGCAGATTATGATCGACCTTGCCATTGCAAGCGAATCGTACAATAGTACTGGAGTATGTAAACTTTTGTGACATACAGTTTGCTTTATGAACTGATAGGGGCAGATTTGTCTTTAGACCATCGGGCTGACGTGGTGGTTTTGCTTTGTTTGTTTCTTACTTACTTACGCAAACTAGTAGTTTCACACTATATATGTGTGTTTTGGTTACTATCACCAATGCCTGGCTTTTTTCTGGAGGTCCGTTTTGTTCGCTGCTTATACACTGCGTATTTCTAAATATACACACATTCTCGTAAACCTTTAAACGTTTCCTATCATATTTTTATGTTCTTTTCGTAGTGATATTTCAGTACTTCAGTCATTCTCATTTGTTGCTCTCATACACATCGGTATGCACGAACTACATTTATTTCACTATGTGCATGTACAGTACCTCGGCAAGTTAGAAACGGTACATCGTCTAGATACTAGATTCGCGAAGGACAGTGGGGTATGTGATGATACCATAATTTCATCTCTGTTGGTGAAATTACATATATTAGAATGGTTGAGAATTGTCAGCAGCATATGTGAGATATGTGTATGTTCTTGTCTGTGAAACAAAGTGTACTTACTCTATTGATTGGCAGTTGTAGAAATGATCATAGTAAGGACAGTTCTCGTCATCTGTGTTTTCTCGTAATTCCTTTGTAAAACCAATACATATATAGAGTTCTTATGTCTACATATGTACATGGAGGTTATGTACTTGACGTGTATCTCAAGTACCCATCACGAACTATATGTATTGTTTGTTTCATTTGCATTTCTCCTAAAGTACATTCTATAATACTTCGAAGTTCGGAGGGTTGAGTATGGCGAATGTATTTATTTATTCAATAACTGATCGAGCCTATGCAGCACAGTGCGTTTTCTTGATGAATTTCAATGTATGACCATATCATCAATTGGTAGGTTAAGAGCTATGGCCGGCACGTGCGTACACGCTTGTACTTCACGAGTGAATCGCACATTCATTCTCTTCTCAACATTTTACGCTATGGAACTGAGGTGTGTCGCACGCACGTGTCTACCCAAAAACAATCCTAAATCTTGATCTGTTCGACGGTACTGTTTGTGTTTGTACATACAACCAGAACCACGCATTCCTTACTATAACATAAGGGAACATTCACGCTCTTCATATTTTGCTGTATGGTAGTGCTGTGAAGCTGGCGTAGTTCACATGCATGTCGGCATACCCATACCAAACACATTACCAATGCACACCATTCTGCTATTCTCGAATAGCACTAATTATCTATCATAGAGCTGTAGTGTATAAATCCGCAGACGCGCACATGTACCCACGATACAAGAAGCAAATGTACATGTCAATTTAATTTTTTCTTCGCAGTATGAAATGCTAACATACAATGCGTAACACAAACACATACGTACACACATGCATATACACAATTCCTGCATAGTTGTGTACATTTGTTTGTTGTGCATATATGCAAGCTGCTTTGAATCACCCACGCAAACATGAATTAAACATTGGAACATACACTTGGCAGGATGAAGGCATTGTATCCGAAAGTGCGGAAGAACTGCTGGGAAAAATTCCAGAACTCAATTACCTCTCCCAAATCGTGATGATGTTATTTGAAAATTATAACGTACGTTTCTGTTGGTGCGCTGAATAGCTCAGTGTGTGCGTTTGTATATGGGTTAAGGCGTGCATTGTGTCATGATGGCTTGTTGTAATGATGTATTGTTCGCGAACTTACTGTACTCGTAAATTTGAATTATATAGAAACCACTGGAGGACCCAGAACGCTTTATGGTCAAGATGTTATTCAGTCCAGGCATTAAACACGCCAGCTGCACAAGGTGTGTGTGTGCACGTGCTGGTGCCAGAAGTAATTTCGCACTTTGCATATGTACATAAACGTGTAGTAGCAAAGTGGCAAAGGGTTTACACGAAGCAAATTAATGAAGTCCACGTTGAACATACACATACAAACGCTTGGAAGCTCAAGGATGACGTCGAACATACAAATACAAACGTTTGGAAGATGATGGATGACATCTTGTTTTTTTTTTTTAATCCTTCAGTGTTTCTACATTTCTAAATTTTCTCATTAGGAGTGCGGATGATCGAGAAACCCTCACAGAGTGCGAACCGTTCATGTCGCTTATCAACGAGGAAATGACTTTAATAGACGTCGAGATGTTCTTGAACACGGTGAGTAAATATGTACTTTATATTTTGTGAATATCAGGGTGGGATATGTATGAAGCGCTGCGTTTCAGATCCCACGTATATCCAGTCATCTCTAGCTGCATCTTATATATTAATCGCGTTGTGTTTGTTTTATTGTAATGCTCTCTAACAGATTCTTGAAAAGCTTTCTGAGGAGGACGCCTTGGGTGAGAGTGATTAGTACGTACGTCATACCAGTACAAATTTAGCTATTTACGGATCAATAACTAATTCCCGTAGCCTGGTGCTTACGTAACGCACAAATACATAGTCAGCATAGTATAGTGGAAGATTGGCGTTCGATATTGATATACAAGTTGGAACAAATATCAAATTTGATCATTGGCAAAATAAACTAAACCCGTTACATGGTTCCCTCTACGGTCTGCAACATGATTGATCACTATTTTTTTTTGTTATTTTGAAATTACGAAATAATACCCGTTTAGAAGATTATATATCGAATTTTGGTTGTCGACAAACTTCGGCAATGTGTGCCAATCTTCCTTTCGGGTGCCCAGGGTTGTTGCTTTCGTACCACAGTATTTGACCATCACAAAACGCCGCACCACACTATCGAGACAAAACGAGCGGAATAAGTTGGAACATATGTCGATAATTCGGTCTACATTATTTTTCTGCTTTTCATATATTCGCATTTATGAAGGTCTTGTCACGTAACGATCCGATACTTCCCCTTGGGACGACAATATGTGAGAATTGGGGGGGATATATTAATGCAGAAGTGCTGATCTACTACACCACGTTTAGGCATCAGAATTCGATATACTTCAAACACATTGGTTGAGTCTCCTCATTTTCATATCCCGGGGACGGAGGCTCACAGGCAATCGTAGTGGTTGCGGTCATCTTGCCGTCCTCGTCGCAATCATAGTTATTGCAACCATCAGTGTACATGGCACATCCCTCAGGACATTTTGGTTCGAAGCAGTCGCATGTAGCACATCCGTTTTCGTCCTTCTCGAAGTAGAGAGCGCAGAATTGATCACTGCAGTCGACAACAGGGCATTCAGGGTTAGGCTTGCATTCGCATGTTGTGCAATTGTTTTCATCGTTGACGTTGCCAAACTCGCAGTAGATGGCACACACAGGCCCACATGCGGGCGCTGTGTTGCATTCACATTTAGGACAACCATGTTCATCTTTGACGTTGCCATACTCGCAGTAGATGGCACATACAGGCCCACATACAGGCGCAGGATTGCATTCACATGTAGGACAGCCATTTTCATCTTTAACGTTGCCATACTCGCAGTAAATGTCGCAAACAGGCCCACATACAGGCTCAGGATTGCATTCACATGTAGGACAGCCATTTTCATCTTTGTCGTTGCCATGCTCGCAGTAGATGGCACATACAGGCCCACATACAGGCGCAGGATTGCATTCACATGTAGGACAGCCATTTTCATCTTTGACGTTGCCATACTCGCAGTAAATGTCGCAAACTGGTCCACAGGGAGTGGTGCTTGGTATTGGCGTGAATTCATGTGATATACATTCACAAATGATACATCCATCTTTATCCTGCTTTAACCCCCATGTACATGCCAGCTCGCATGTGTTTGGAGGACATACTGACGGAGGATTACATTCGCAGATTTCGCAGCCATCCTTGCCGACAGCAAAACCATTCGGGCAGTAAATCATGCAGGTCACTTCGGGGCAAGTAAAGATGTCAGAGACATCGGGAAGAGGAACATGAAGTTCAGGGTCAGCAATGTCCTGCTCCCTTGTCTGCCGATGAATAGAGGTGGGGTTGGCCATAGCCGTGGCCATTACGGCAACGATGATAGAGATGTCAGTTAACTTCATTGTTGTTCAATTTTCATTATCAAGAAGAATTCTGTAAAACTATTGTTGTCTTAGTTTGTTTAAATAGAGATCGAAAATACAATCGTGCGAAAAATGGCGAGTCAAAATGCTAAGGAAGCGCAGAAACATAAGCAGATTTTAGCATTTGGTTGTAACGAGTTTGTACGGGATACGTTTTTAGATTCTGATTCTGATGGGTTATGATACTTTTGTGTTTCCAGTGCAAGAGTTCAAACTTGGGCATATACAAGAGATCTTGAAATATTGAGTTCTCTTGACTCGTCACTAGAGTCGAATCGTTTTAACTTAGCACAACGTGTCTCGCTGAGTTCGTTGAGCAGTGGTGTGATTGGTTTCTCATTGAAGTAACTAGTCTAGAGCATGCCCGCTCATTCTGTAGATACAGGTTAAAACATAAGTTGCAGAGATGCTATAACTGTATATCTCGCTATACCTGTGGAATACCATGTTATACTGTCAATTGAAGTATTAGACTGTTTAATACTGTGGTTCAGGCTTTTTTCTGTACTTTGACTTCATCGTGGGGGTTTCCTCAGTTTATGTTTTAGAGGAATGTAAAAATGTCTAGTACTCTGTAGATCTAGATAAGGTGGTTAACCCAGACAGACGTTTATTCTTCATAACTCTTTATCCATGAATCATACACAAAGTTAACGTTTAAAATGCATAATTGAGAGACAGTACTGCGTAGCAAATCTTGATCCCCATATAAGGATAAATGTATCCATATCGGGCGGGATTCGACTAAAAGTCAATCACACCAGCAACCCACCCAGACCTGGTCGACTTCTCGGATTCTACATTCTACTTTCTCTGCATGGAAACAGTTTTAAAGTACAATTGGTAGTCATACCCATTGACCGATTTATGAGTTTGAGTGCGAATTCTCTACTTGAAAGTGCACAAACTTGCCATTCAATTAAATCAAAACACTGATCCCCTTTGTTTGTCTGCGTACGAAACATAGAAACCGGCAACACTGTGTCTATTGGATGCTAAATAATTCTCCTGGATGAAGATTAAGCTCCTATTGGATAATAAGTGCAAAAGTTTTCAAAAACGGAAGATCTGTTACCACTTTCCATACGTACTTATAGCATACATATATACTATATACAAACATATATACATAAACATTGAGAATGTTGTTCTGATGTCTAACCAAAAGAAGACATTTTGGGTTAGGTTTGAGCTGATTCCCCTCTCGTGGAACAAAGATAGTCTACTTAAAATGCACCCTGGTAGTCACCAGCCCCCTGTTAGAGGGTCTATTACAGTTAGAATACAAATTATAACGAAATACAATAAAAGTATCGTTGATATATGCTTCGACTGCCGTACCGAGCTCAGCACGCAAAAAGTGTCTCATTGTGAATGTTGTGTATTTCCAGGAGTTAATGTGGATTGACATGGTAGAGTGTATATTCAAGAGAGAAACGGTATCACTCACTATGCACATAGCCGTACAGACGGCCTGGTGGAGTAGCACTAACATCACCGCGTATATCGAAATCTTTAACCAGATCCTGACGAATTCGCTAGTAATTCGTGAACTATAACAAACAAAAGTAAACAAGCTTGTTCTTCACTGACTGTGTATATATAATTTCTTGTTTTTGCGGATTTTAGTACTCAATATCGGGAAGGTACGTGGCGCTCCTGTTCTCGGGCATGTGTATTGAATCACTTATATTTTCCTTTCCCTACGCCCATGAAGACCGCCTGTCAGACAATAAGCAGCACTCCTTAATTAGACACGATGATTTACAACAAGTAATTGTTCATCTAATGGCAGTAAATTGCACAAATGAAGTAGCAAAGAAATTCAAAACAGAAAAACTACAATCTATCGGAATAGCAAGCTGAAATATAGGCATTTTTACTATTTTCACGAGATAAGAGCATCATGAGATTCAATAAATACAGTTTCTAGTACAAGTTGTTTGGATTTACGTGGCCTAGTAATGAATAATATTTTGACAGTACGATGCGCACCTGTGACATACATATACAAGCAAATAAACATACGCAAGCAGTTTCTTGTGCAAGAGAATTACCTTGTACAGTACTCTTTCTGTAGAAAACTGAGAGGACAGTTTATCCATTATGCACTGTCATTAACGACACAACGATACGTTTGTAGTAATGATATGAAGAGTCAATTTATGACAAGCAGCTGAAAAGCGTCTAGGAGTTACTCAACTGATAACGTTATTTTGGCTAGTCTCTGACATGCGGATAACGTGATTTGTTCTTATCATTTGATCGCACACACGAGCCATACAGTTTCCGTTTCACCATACACACCGTTTCACCATAGTACACGTTCCCATTAGCGACTCTCTCTGTAACGTCGTATGGAGCAACTCTCTTTGTAATGTCGTGCGAAGTAACTCTTTATACATCGTCGTTGATTGCATATATTATATTTGAATGTCGTACTGTAAGTCACACTTCATACCACGATTGATTACCTGGCCGTGAACCAATCTCGCTTTTTTATACCACGATTTTTTGAGCGTGCACCAATCTCGCTTTATTCAAGCCATATCTACCATAGTTCCGAGACATTTAAAGCAGTTATGTCTGGAACACGTAAATCTCTTCGTATCAAAGTTGCTGCCATAAAAAATACACCAACAAGTGCACAGGAAACCAAAGAACAGACGACGAGAAATAATGCATCCATAGGAACGAAAGAGAGTGAGAAAATAGTGGAGAAAGCAATGGATGTGAACGTAAGTGTGACTGTTCAAGTGGCAGAGAAACCATCCACTATGAGAGCGAAGAAGGACAAAATCTTGAAAAAGCCGTCGAAAGTACATGTAAGTTCTAAGCGACAGACAGGCTGGACTATGTTTGTTCGTCATGAGGGCCCTGTTCAGAAGGCTAAACACCCAGATTTTACACATGCACAAATGGCAAGGTTGATGGGAACGACGTGGAGACACATGGATATCAATCAACAAGCTAAGTATAAGCGCATGGCTAGAATGGGAAAATGAAACTTGCATGCTTTTATTGTTGTCATTGAACATAACATGATTTTGTATGTAATTATGTATCAAGATATATTTGCATTTTTTCCGGACACGTAAGTTTAATGTGTATATCGCATGAATGCATGGACAGATATAAGGATGAAGTATCCACAGCCGTATGGTGTTCCTCTCATTGTGGCAAAGGCATGCGTCACGTCATGCTGTGCCATTTGGGACTTTTTCAAGTAGAATGATGTAATATATAGAGCGATGTGGTTCATCTATTGAATACAAAGTGTAGTGTTTCAGCAGATAAGCTTGCTTTGTACAATAGAGTAAGATACTTGAATCCATACTTAAAACATATATTCATGATGAAGTACGTGACGGATATACAGCACTTCAGTGCATTAGGCACCGCCACATGGTGCTTTGCGAGAAATCACTGCAAGCTTATGCCTATGTGGAAATTCGTCTGCATACATGCAAGTATACAGCAGTATCGTGTTGTGATCATCGTTTACCAAGTATATAATCTGTTCATCTCAATACAAAAACAACTCCATACGTCCGTGACTAAAACTATTTATCTTTAAACCCGGTGGAAGTACAATATTAAGATATATTAGCATGTCTGTGTATGAGAGTAACAGTCGGATTTATAATCATATAAGGTCGTTCCTGTTTGTTTACAATCATCCTTAGAAGTCACTTAGAATTAGAAATTGTTTCCATGAACTCAATGGGTATTCCGAATTTCAATGTTGCTTGAACACAAGCAGCATATAGAGGGATCTCTGTATTTTTTTTGAAACACGCTACACCTATATACATATAGTTGTGTTTGGCTACACATATGAACGCAAAGTGTACGAATTTATTGTGTAAGTGTACCTTAGATTCATGTATACATTAATGTACGCGATATATGCGTGCCAGGAATTATGCCCCCAAATTTCAACATACTTGTTTCTTCTGTGTAACGTCAAATTCATCTTTACATTGACAGTTCACCACCAGACTATTAAAATATTAGCTCCTTTGCGCGTCTACCCTTACTCTTTATAATATGCGCTTGTATCTTTTAGTATGCTGAGTGCATATCCCATGCATTTTCTTGCATGGCGAAAGTATGTTTTATTCTTATTATAAGGTATATCCTTTTCTTGCAATTTATAACAAAACCTTGCACTTCAAGACGCTGGTCGGTCATGTGCAGAGCTACTATTCTGTGAAGCAGAACTTTGTGGATTGTAGGAAACCCCAATAATGGGTTACATACAACATACACTTGTACAAGTAATTAATGCTGTTCGTAATTTTCATAGATAAGAGATATGTATAAAAGAGTATGTGATAAATACAGCATAATAAGCACCACATATCCCCCCCCGGCGCGCCACACCTGGCCGCTCTCCGTCTTAATCGCCATCCTTTATCCACAACTCGTTTGTCGCGGGTAAATTGTGAAGATCTTGTTGAGACAGTATAATTCGGTGCACTACATGAAATTGGTTACTATTCATTTCATTTCGTTCGTAAATCGGGGTATAGCTATAAAGCAATTGGCTCGTCGTCGTCCGAGCTCTCGTCATCTTCACTCAGTTCATGTAGAAGCCCGCGTGCTTCGACATCAAACATTTCATCATTGTCAAGGATTTCCGTATACATGGTGCCACGGTGCTGTTTCAGATATGCGTGGGTGCAGAAATGGATAGTGGGAAGGTGTATCAGTGGGTATTGCTTAAAGATTAACACAGGTGATCAAGCACACACATTCAATGTATATATTTCAATAGAGAGCAATTCTCTTGTCGAACATATCAAACGAGAATATTGTCACCTTTGCCTCACATAATATAGTCCAACAAGAGTTTGAAGCCCGACACTTGCATTCAAGTAGCGAGTCGAAAATACCTTAACGCGTATGTGTACGATTGCTCCCAGCGTCACAGCACAACAGAAGAACAGGATCACACATGCAAAGTTTCGTATCAAATGCGAATGCCTTTTGAACTGTATGTTTGAGAAAGACTGAGTGTTAGGTATGAATTGGAAAACGTGCAGGCATGGAAACCACAAATGTGTGAATAAACGGTGGTGGACTAAAGCGACTGTTATGTAAAAACTAACTGTACATTCAGATTTGCCATCATATCGTGTTTTCTACGAATAGAGGTGACCTTGATCGAACTATAAGGATACAAAATGAACAAGTACAAAAAACGGATATGTACTCACCTCCTCAACGCCGCTGTGAGAGACACCTTTGACATCCGACTCTTGCTTCGTATTCGACGACTCTGACGTTGTACTTGTACCTGTTGCATGTGTACTTGGGTTCATGTCACTATTTATTGGTCGTGTGTCGGGCACAAGTGGTGGTGCGGGTGCAATAGTGTCTGAAGGGATAAAGTCTGCTGGAGAACCTCCAATCGCATCACTCCATCCGTTCGATTCGTCTGATGATGTATGCTTGTCCTTGGCTGTGATAAACTCGTCAGCATACAGCTGCGAGTAGGGAGTGAACGCATGAGAAGTACAATATATTGCTCAATGAGTGTCAGACGGAGTCATGTCTGTGTAAATGCTACGTGCGTATGCGTAGGTCACATTGTGATTTGCTTTGTCAGACGAGGTGTTCTACATCCGTGATAGTGAGTACTCATAGTGAGTCTGATTCTGGTTTGGTGGACGTGAGGATGTAGATGACTCGCAACTACGAACTTGTGTTTGAAGAGAACGGAGAGACGAAAAATAGATTCTGACATTTACAAAGACTTCATGAACGTCTGTTCTACGCTACAGGTGAAAGCACACACCATTGTAGTTTGAAAAAGGATTTCATTGAGGGATTAATCTCCTCTTCTCCTTTCGAGTATTCACGCAGAGGGGCAGATCGCTATAGATATATATAATATATATAGCACATATGTAGGAATGTGATTACGTGAACTTGTACGCATGTTCTATACACACCTTGGCTGAGTCTCCAACTGTATCAAAGCACTTGAAAAGAGACCCCACGTCAGTTCTATCCCAGATAAACAAGCAATTTACATCGGGTATCAGCTTCTCAGTAAGTTTAGTGGATGTATCGACAAATGCTTCGATGAAGGGACGCATAGGGTTGAGGAAAATTAATCTATCAAATACTACAGTGATGAGTGTATGTACACCATTCTTATTTGCCAGAACCTGTAAGTAAATTTGGGAGCAAGGAAAGGATAGTCCATTAAAGTCATGAGGATGGTTAGGTGTCTAACTAGAGTGTACCTGCATGCGAGTAATGAAATATGTTCGTATGTGCTCAGTGTTGTTGTATGTCTGTGAAGTTGGGTGATTGACGTTTCGTATATATCTAGTTGCATTCCCGTGGTCCTCTCAAATCACTTCAAGTGCGTGCTTCAAAAACTAAAGTTGATATTATTACATATCTCGCATAGACTAACAACATACCTTTGATAGACTATTTTCAACATTTTTGAATGCGTTTAGGCATGTATGTAGATCTGGTATATTCTGTGGCGTGATGTTGCCAAGCATGCCTTTAGTCATTGGGCTTTGTTCGTCTATGAATTCTAGTACACGTTCCATAATCCACATTTGATTTTGGTCCATGACTGTGTTCTTTGTAGGGTCTCCACGCATCTTGTTGATAGTTTGCAGGAGCTTGGCAGACTGTGTATGTAACGGCGTGTGCATAAGCACACAGTATGACGTATATAGTATGTGTATGCATGGATATATGCGTATGTGCAACTGTATGTGTATGTGTATATGTTTGTATGTATTATAAATCGAAAAACGTTCCACAGGTAAGATGTAAATGCGATGTATTGTACATTCATACCGAATGTTACTTGAATATTTACAGCACATAACCAAACAAACGTACATACAAGGAAAAGGACGATGCAAGCACGTACACAATACATACACTAGTACCAAATTCCTAGTACTAAATTCTAAAACCGAGCACACTCTTTGAACGTACCTTATCTTCAAATTTCTTAAAATCGTTGACTGAGATGCTTTTCTGTATAGAGGGCGCATCACTAGCACACTTCCACATTTGCACGAAGTAATCGCCAAATGTACGCGTGTTTCTATATTCGTTGAGTATAATTCATTTGTGAACATGTATTATCATTAGTCACTCTGCAATAACATGACGGTACAATATATAACCACATCGCAGACCAGAATCGATCTTAAAAGATATGAATTGTATAGTATACGGTAAACACAACTAACTGATACTATACTCGTAGAAATACTCTCATTTGACTGACACGGAAACTCAAATGTCTACATATGGAGAAAACTCATAGATATTCATAAAAGCACAAAAGCCACGCATGCATGAATTTATATGGTGGATGTACTTAATAAACTCATCAGTCAGTCCTGAGAATATCTCTGTCACAAAATCATCCAAGATCAGCTGAAGGTCCGGCATAGCCTGCTTTTGACAGACAGCTTTGTCTGTGTATGTGAGTGTAAGTGTGAGCGTGTATGTATATATAGCATATACGTGAGTGCTACTGTGTTAGAGAGAGCTGTAAGTGTGTTAGCTTGCGCAAGCGAGAGGATAATATACGTACACATGCGTGGCACATATGCTTCTGCACGAGTACTATTGAATATCCCAATCCTCTTACGTAACATACATATATTGTTTTAGTGGCATACCCATTTTTTTCTGGCAATCATTGGTGTCAGTAAACACCTTGAATATAGGCCGCATGTCTATTTTCACAATTTTCATGTTGACAAACTGGTTCAGTGGTTTAATGCATTTCTCTTTTTTTAATACTTCGCCTGCGACGTCGATGAACTCGTAGATCTCGCCCTCACAGTGACTATCTAATCCCTGCCAGCTCTTAACCTATCATATTGTATAGTGTCGTGTAACGATACGTGTAGATGTACAGAAATGCACTAGTCAGTATTTGAGAAACAGGAGCGATTTAGGCATGTGACATGTTGATGGGTGTAAGACATAAGGCGTACTTCATAAGAAGAATATTGTCGATGTGAGACTTTGACGCTACAAAATACACGGCACCTTCCCATAGACTCTTAGACATTGTACTTATGAAATAAGATTGTGACAGTACGACAGGAGTTCAAAGTGCGTTTGCATATGTCATAGATTGAGTGGGAATGACAGCTGTTTAGGTTAAGAGTAGAGGTGAAGCTGTATATGCATGAATGGAGCGTAAATATCGTATAAGTGCTTGTACTCACCTGACGAATACAGCCTTCCATAGTTCCAAACGACATACCCAATGCTAGAATTTCCGCCCTGCATGGTGCATGTTCAATGTCTTTCATGAGCTCTTCAATTGATTCTTCATCCCAATTTATGGCTTGAATTTATATAAAAGTATGGATTATACGGGAGTCAATTTGTGAGTTAAATATTCTTACGTAAACTTCGAAATGTCATCACCATACATTGTATTTTTAATAATACGTGCCGTGGGAGAGGGAAACCATAGTACGACAATTGCAGAAAAACCTTCGCGCAAACTCTTGAAATATATATTAAGGGCGGGTACGTATGCTGTATGAATGGACGCAGACGTGAGGAATCGTACGCAAATGTGCATGCAGAAAGTAATGTACCTGATGCACATGATGTGGTAAGAAGGCATCCACCTAAAAAGACGAATTGCCACTTCATTGTCAATTAATAATATATATCTGCGTCCGTGTATGTCTGCGCCCGTTGGTGTGTTTCTGTATCTGTTCTGGTATACTGTTGGATGTCTAGTCTGCGTATGTTTATTTTTGCGATTGTTTTTGCGATTGCTGAAAAACCAAGCGTACGAGATTGAGATGTACAATGGCAGTGCTCGTTCGTGAAGTAATCCTCCTCTTCTGGGATGTAAATAGTAGTAAACGTAGATGCTACCAACGGCTGGGCTGTGCAGAAACAGTATGTGTCTGGTAGATGTTATAAATGTGTCATTATGTTACTTCGTCTCTAAGCATATTTCATAACGTTATCACTTGATTGAGAGATTCCAAGCCTCACTATTCCTTCGAATAAATATATTATTCAATACTTTATTCAGAGATTAAATATCTAGAACACCGCGTCAAGTTACAGCTCGTACTAGGAGAATAAGAACAAATTTCTAACTAAACCTTTAAATAATATAAGCATATACTTGTATATATATTTTTAACTGGGGTGTTTATTGAATGGACACCATGTCCAATAATAAATGATGACAAATAGTTTTGCCATTTTAATTGGTGTACGCAGTTTCTTACATGGAACAAAATCGGTTTCATAGAACACAAAGCACAAAAACAAATGGACGGGTTTTATGCCTCGTTTCATACTTCGCAACACAAACAGTGAATGCAGACAGATACGCATCAACATGTGGTGCATCAGTCTATCCCTTGGCATAGAGAAGCAAAAGTAAAACATTTCACCCACTAGACTCCCCGCCGGTTACGTCTCGACTTTATCATATTTTATTTCAGGACATATTCAATGCACGCATTCAATGATCATACTCTGAATTCCACAACCCAGTTCTTGTAAACAACGACACCCTTTAAACCCAATCACTTTCCAAGAGATACAGAGTAAATACTAGCTTTCTTACGAAATGTTTAAAACTGTTGATGTTGGAACCCAAAGGCCACGTTCATTATATTGTTTACTTCTCGCTTTTGTTTTTATATGTAGGAATTGGGTGAACATTGACTGTCTGTACGTGTAAATAGTTGCACCGTATGGGTTTATATTTCAAATGTATGCCCAAAGACAACTACACTATTTACATGGAAAATATATGGACGATGGATGGAGTATTTGGTCCGTTAGACTTACACTACGTGATTATTTATATTACAATTTGACTTATCAAACCGTATACTTAACACTCGTCTTCACATGATAAACCTTTATACGTGATTCTGGGATGGCAACATGTATTTACAGTTTACGAGATATGTCAGGCATATTCTGCATAATATGCTAGACAACCTTGCCCCCTTGTGAGTAGGAACCAAAAAGAAAAATAGTCTTATACTTTTTGCTCAGAAGTATCATCCAGTAAAACATTCACGTGCAATCCAAAGTAATATGTATGCTATTTCAGAAGTATCATCCAGTAAAATATTCACGTGCAATCCAAAGTTAATATGTATACTATTAATTACGCGTGAGCACAGCATAGCATAGTGTTTTCATCTGCGATGATTATATGCATGTGCGCGAGGTAGAGTTGCTTTTAAATAATTGAACATACATAAACAAAATTTTAATCAAGTGTGATGGTAACGTTAATTCGCTGGGTGCGCAAATGTTGGAGAGTTATAATTATATGAAGATACTTGCTGATGGGTGTCACGACAAACTTGCAATTTGTAACACAGGCGATAGACCACATGCGATTCTCTATTTATTATTAAGCACACCACTTACATATGCACAGCATCTGTATACATGAATGGGCACATCATACGTATACATTATCGCGTGTTATGTAATATATAATCCTTATTCCGTTTATTTCCATTGATTACATTCGTTTGTATGACTTTCGATGTGCATTCTCTTTTATTGCTATGCTATGTGTTCCCCTTTGTAGCACATTCGCAAGAAACGTTAGCAGGACTGAGTCATACAGGGTTGGTTTCATTCTCGTAGATAGAAAATGATTTCACGATACGTCCTGTGACTAGACAATACAACTAGTTTTGCATGCAACATACACAGTAAACACACTACAATATGTAGATATCTCATGGATATCTCATGTACAACAAGAGAGACTGAGTGCGTGTGCATTGTTGCAATCATGGGACTCCACTTCTACACTCGTCGTTCTTTACCCGAGTTCATCATATTGTGAAGACATTCGCCCATGACTACATAAGTTTCTATTTGGTCGAATATACGATTCATCATCTCCTTCGCAAACAACTGTACAAGTGTCTGTACTATTCATCATCATTAATCCATATCAAGTATTTCACAAAGGTTGAGATGCTACGAATCGTTTCATATTTCTTTCTCGTACATAGGTAGCATACGCATCTGCGGAGCCCAGTCGATGTGAGTATTTGTCACTTGGTATCAACTCCGAAGGTTTGATATGTGCAAACACGTCAGGAAGGAAGACAAAGACTTGCGCATGCAAGTAACCGCATATAACACGAGTTTGTGCCAAACAATTACGTGAGCACTTTTGTTGTAGGTCCAGCGCGTACCCTATATTCACGGTGCGGACTCTAAACAGTAGCAATGTGACGTAGGAATGGACCAACACACGCTATGTGCGAGTAAACAACATGCACATATACATTTACGGGTCTGTGTATGTGCATATATGCTCATTTAGACGTTGAATATATTAGTGTTCCTGCTCGTGCATACGTGTATTGAGAACACCCAGTTCGGCAGTCTGTTTCCAAACATTCTTATACATGTACTGACTATTGTATTCGGTGACTTTCCAGTCATAAGCCTCCACAAACGTTTGGTGGCATTGCATACCCATGGGTCAGCCTTCGAGTGAGTATAGGCTTAAAAACGAGACGAATAATCCATCGCCCCTCGCTCTCTCTCCTGATATATTATCTATCTCCGATTTACATCGGTGTGCCTTTTACTTGTGCAGCCCTTACCTCATTGGTGTAGCTGTAACTGGCTCAGTTGTAGAAGTGGGTGTAAGCACGGAAGTATCTCCCTTGACACTCGGTGACATATCGGTGGTTGTTTCGATGTAATCAAGGGGGGAGACACCTAACGTCTCCGTTGCCCCTAAATAACCTGCTGTTCGGTCGATAGTGTGACCCAACGTCTTGGCCATCGGAATTCGACTTTTGTCCAGATGGGTAACCATCACGTCTTTACAAGCAGAGAGAGCGCCCCCCCACCGCTTGAACTGTGTATTTTGCGTGTGTATCACAGAAGTTCACTATTGAGTGTGTGTAGATGTGTCTGAAAAATATTGCATGTCTACACCCGTATATGTGCATCAAAGTAAGGATTTCCACAACTCAAGAGTACAAATACATACTACAGTCGAGCGCACGCATATACAACCTACGTATATCGACACTTCCATTGATTTCTTACATCATCCTTTTCAAATGCACCAGCCTTTCACCTATATAGACCCTTGTACCTTTTGTGTCGATTCGTCAGTGAATAGTGACGTTCCCATACTCTGAAGAGAAACCATGAACGTTTCCCTTAATGCGTCGGGCGCACAGTATTGTTCAAACCACTCCAACAATGTTTTAGAAAAAGCCTCCGAAGATTCCAGAGATACCTTCGCGTTAAAAGCCTCGAATAACTTATCTACTACGTGGCAAAACTATATTACACCACACACAAGGAAATTTTCGTACGGAATCGTAAGACTCAAAAGAGAGCGGAATGCGTGCACTGTATTTCGACTGATTGGATGCGATATAAGTTGTTAATATACACAGGGGAGAAATTAATGTTCATACAAATATGCACAAACATATTTATAACCAAAACATTCACAAACACGTACATATCAAGACCATCATGGTAGCAATACTAAAATCACTAGTACGTTTTAAAACCAATTCCCTTCACGATATTCCTGTACCTTTCGGCTTTCGCAAAGAGTAACAAATATCATAAAAAATGAAGTCAACACACTAGTGGTTTATAATCACACAATACTCGTACCACAAAGAATTTGATATTATCCTTGGTATACATATCAGGAATGTCCTGATAACCTTCGACAGCTTCAGTAAACATTTTTGCCCTTTGTTCGATTTCATTGGGTTTCCCCAACTTGTTGTACTCATCAATTATAAGACGCAGTTGTTGCACTTCTTTCCGAAGCTTATCCAGTTCATCTAAAAGACCCGTTTTCTGCCTGATCAGATATCCAACGTAGTCTATGGCCTGTGCATGTGCATAACGATCAGTGGCGAGGCATACACAACATGAGAATTAATATGTTGATGGGAGTGTACATATCTGTGGACGTGGGGTCCTCATAAATGCATCCAAGATAGGCATATTCATAACATCGGGAAACTTACTATACTACAAATATGAACGTACTACTCACATTTACACGTATACACTCACTTAAGGAAATCATGCACCCGTGCTCATCGCTGACACGAACACGAAATACACACAAGTTGAGTAAAACGCTCGTGATGGCACAACCGGGTACCGGTCATGGCACATCGCCCTTGACTCAATGTACCTTCTGTAAGATATTTGCTTTGCTGAACTTTCCGTTCGGCGTAACCTGGCATGAGGGGATGATCTGTTGCAGCTCTTCAAACCCGACTTTAATATTATTTCTTCTCTTCTGCTCGGCAAAAATATGGGCACTCCTACGAGCTTCATTTGACATACTATCCTTGTCACTCCCTCGCGACCCCCCATCACCTGGTGAGCTACAAATGTTCATGTTGTCTGGCGTGTTTGGCTCACCCGCACTCACATACCCATTCTGGTTAGGTACGGGTGAGCTGTTCAGGTTAGGGGCTAAAGCTACATGTCCGTAGTTAACGGTCTGGCCAGGTACACTGGGGTGTGCACCTAATGAGTACAATCAATCACCAATTAATGATTTTCAGTTTGTGTACAAATATATATGCCAGCATGCACATAAAACAATATGCATCCAATCAATTTGTTTTACTAACAAGAACAATGTGACATTTTAAGGTGCATTCCAGTTCGCATCCACATATACACATCATACATAATTCACGTACCTTAATTAAAATCACATAGGTATCATGATAGTTCTGAACGCAATCTATATATCACACACATTACTTATCACCGCGTTTACACAGCCAAAAACAACAACGTAAGCTCAAAGAGTATGAAATCGTACCTGGTAACACAGGGAAACTATTGCTCGGCATAATAAACTGGTGTCCATAGTAAGCGGGTGGATGACTAGTGCTAGTGTTAGCGTTAAGGTTGTTAGGGGCAGGCACGGACTGGTACAAAACCTGTGGGAATCCAGCCCCAGTTGCATGCGGATGTTGTTGGGCTAGTGTCTTTGTATGTTGTTCCCGTTGTTGAACTGAATTTTGGGATAGTTGAACATTATGATGTGCCTGTGCTTGCGCCAGAGAAAGCAGATATGCGGCCGCATCTAGATTAGGCACAAATGGTGGGTCCATTGTTATCTTATTTGCTGCCAATAAAGCCGCAACATCCCCGGTTGAAGGATCCATAGGATCGTATTTGAAGTCTGGATATACATTGCCTGTATTTGATGGAGGTCCAGGCTCCATCTTAATATTCGAGGGCCCTGAGGGCGGCAATGCAGACATTGTAAGCCAACGCTGATGTCTGCTAATGTATACTAGAGTCTACGACGGTGTATGGTTACATGTATAGACGTGCCAAGACTACGGACGGGTGTTGGAACTGTGAATGTTCGAATGTATACTTCGTGCTGGGTGTGTATTCGTTGTATAGGCATATAAAATTTTCGGGTATGAAAGGTGTACTCCACCTTTCACGGTATGTACCATGCAGATATGAATGTTTCAAATGAGAATGAAAGAAATGCACACCTCTCCAAAACCTCAAGCCAAAAGGTTCAATACGAACGTATGTACGTTGGGTGTTGGAATTGGAAGTGGTGTACAAGTCATAAGTGTGTGTGTGTGTGTGTGTGTGTGTGTGGGAGTGAGTGAGTGAGTGGGTAAGTGAGTGAGTGAGTGGGTAAGTGAGTGAGTGAGTGGGTAAGTGAGTGGAGTGGATAAGTGAGTGAGTGAGTGAGTGAGTGTGAGTGTGTCTAGTGTGAGTGCGTATGTGTGTGTGAATGAATAAGTGTGTGTGTGTCTGTGAATGTGAGTGTGCGAGTGAGTGCGAGTGAGTGCGAGTGAGTGTGTGTGTGTGTGTGTGTGTAGTGTGTGTGTATGTGTGTATATGTGTGTATGTGTGATGGCGATGTATACGTGAGCGTACAGAGAGAGGTATTGCAGTCTTGAACAAGCATAGTGATTGTTCTGGTGGTATGTAAAGCATTGAATGAATCTTAAGTATTTATTCAAGAAATACATCTTCGTTTTAATTATTATCCTTATTTAAAAATCTTAGGTGGTCCAGGATTTCCTTTATGGTTCTTCGTCGTATACGAGGGTTTGATTAAACGAAAATATTTAAAAACAAATTGAATTGTTCGATTGAATTTTTCATTCAACGACAGGTCGGAAGAAAAGCGAAGCAGCAAATGAAAAAAGGGGAGTGGTGGCATATGAACTTATTATTACCCATATTTTAAAATACTTCTTACAGCTTACAACTGAATGTTTGGACTGTATATCTACAGTATTATGTAATTTCTACGGAGTTTCTCCCTCTTTGGTGTCATCTTATTGAAATTGGGATGTTTTATTTTGGAATTTCCAATAATACAGAAGTACATTTTTGAACCTCATTTTTTTTGAAACAAATAATCCTAATATTCCGAGAGACCCCTTTTTACTTATACGAGTTTGAAATATTGGAACTATGAAGGCTGAAATCATACAATTTTCGATCCTAAAAATGATTTTGGTTGAAATAGACTTTGTCAAGCCAAAGGTAGCCACAGGAAGCTGTACTTAATCATTTATCCTGTGAAAAGTTGTGCTAAATCTTGTCAGGCTCCACAACCTGTAGATCCTATACAGTGTTTCCTTGCGACACTCGCCTTTTCGGCATCTGCACATGCAGTACCAATGCTGGTTGAATCTAAAAATAGACAAGTCACGTTCCAAGAAAACGTGAGATAAAAAAATTGCACATTAGGACACTTCATTACCACCGTATCCTGAACTGATTCCACGCCTCACCTACACATACACCACACACGCACAACCAATCCACCGATGAGCGATTGCCGCCCTTCGTTCGTTGACGTTTGCATCGTTGAACTTGTAATTTGGATTCCTCTTTTTCTTCATTTCGTGACCACTGTTGTTGTCTTTTTTAAGTCATGGTTATTCGTATCCCTTTCGGTATCATAATTTTCTTTTTACCAGTAAATCCACTCAATGGTCTATTGCAAAAGTCTGAACAATTCGATGGTAGATAGTAAGTTAGTCTGCAAACTACACATTTCCATCCTCTTGGTTTATTTCACTTAGCTCTACTTCTCTGATTTACGGCTGCCTATTTACTCCACAACACAATGCTTTAGAAATAGGAATCATTTGGAGCGATAATTGCTAATTGCTTGGGAATAGTTAACTTTTTCTGATGATGTATCACACCAAACTCAAACAGGTACGCAATGTGACACATTGTTCCTGCATGGCAGGTGGAAGGGCTTTAGTTGACGACCTTTCAGTTCATTATATATATTCATTCGCTTCCGTTTTTCTACTTCTTTCTAAGTGATATTTCGTATGGTGACTATCTGTCAAACGTTGTAATAAATAGAAAGCTGTGTGTTGTTACTACTGAATATCTACTATGAACGCGGAAACAGTTGGCTGACAGTGAAGTGATAGTGTGCACATCAAGTAAAATTAAGAAAATACACGTTAAATTTTGAGCATCTTTACTTCCACCGGTTAGAAGCATTAACCATAGTACGTTTTATTGCACACAAACCAACACAGTAGACAATAGATAGCGTAGTGGTTTGTACTGCACGTTCCGATCAAGTCAACATAATGAACGACGCCGTGTACATATCTTATGCAAATGAAGTGAAACCAATGTATATATGATAATATGCTGATAGATACAGTAACATCTTATTACAATCATATTCATGGTATGTAATATGTAAACGATATGCGAGTATATGCCAAGAAATTCCGCTCACACTTTAATGATGCGGAATGGATTATTTGTCTCTACGGTTTCATTGTTACACAACATACATACACACATATATATTTATACATACATACTACATATGCAAATATATACCGGTATGTAAGTACGCACTGTTCGTGTAAGCCTGCTTGGCCGACTTTGTAGCTGGCTCTGAATTTGCTATTTCGGCCGTCTCGCCATAACGTTATCGGTGTGACGTCACTGCCATGGGGTGAGAACACACCATACACACACACACACACACACACACATATATACACACAAACACACACACACACACACACACATACACATACACATACACACACACATACACACACATATATATAGATATATATCCGCCCCCAGTCTCATTAGTTCACTACCTTACGTCTGCCCATATAGATATACTCATTTATATATGTACGCTAGTTTAGACAAACTGAACTCTAGTCTTTCACAGCCATGTTGCTAAATCATGCCATCGGAGGGTTGAGGAACGCTGGGTTCATCTCCGCTCGGTCAATGCCTCAGCTTGTTCTACCTGGTACTTTCGTAGTCAACTCGAACCCACAGGTATGCCTATGTATATATTTTAGCAATGTATGTATGTATATATTAATGGGTTTTGTGTCACGGGGCATGGCGATATCTGCGCAGTATGCGTGTGTGGACGTCGTTCTTAAGTGATGTGTAGTAATATCGAAAAGACTGAAACGTGTATCATCCTTAGTTTTAATAATGTGCACTTGTCTGTGAATATGTGCATGTTAACACACAATGTACAATGTCTGTACAT
The DNA here is from genome assembly GCA_033442365.1 of Creolimax fragrantissima. Taxonomy (NCBI): domain Eukaryota; class Ichthyosporea; order Ichthyophonida; genus Creolimax; species Creolimax fragrantissima. Next base: position 179,967 of record JAWQFL010000001.1, read on the forward strand.
GCACTATATATACACATTTGTGAATATATTGTACTTATCGGTCTGTCTGGCTGTACAAGTAGGCGAAAGCGTGTACGTCTATTGAAAGCGTAGGGTTGATTCAGCGAGTAAACAATATTGTTTCCTACGAAAGATCCATGGTGATTTCTCTGTGACATGCGCAGAGTCGTTTGTTGTTTACGTTTTGCACTGTCTCTTTGTTTATACATAGTTGATGTATATATTAATAATCACAATACTTGCTCGCTTGGTTTATATGAATATATCATACGAAAACGTAAACATTTGATCTCTCTCGTAATTCATGCTACTCTATGGTGCTCCAGTGCATAGTTGATTCTCTTGATTATGTTTGGTCCTTTGCCATACAGTCGATAACAATTTTCTTTGTTGTCACCTCAGATCACGCAAGTGCGACACAACTACGGCAACTTAAAGCCCAACAACTTCAAACATAAGAAAGCATTTAAAGGACGAGTATCTCTGTTACCTGTTCAATCCGATATTGATTTTGGAGAGTATGGGTTACGTGTGCTGGAGTCATCAAGAATCACTGGTATACATGCATGACCCACTCTACGTGTATGCATAAGCATTGTATTCTGTTGTAAGTATTAATTTGCTTCTGTATGTAGGCGATTTTTGTTTCCAATCTATAAAGTGTTTATTTGGATCACACAACGTACGTGCGCGTCATGTGCTGGATTACATTTAAGTACATATACATGCATTCATGTGTTAATGACTTTGCGTTTCCGATTAACTCTATCTTGAGATTTAATTGGCTACTTCTCCTGCATTTGTCTCTTGTATCACACAGTTTCAATGTTTTTCTGGAGTGTACGTTGGCACTTTTACACTCGTCATACACAAATAGCTATACATTGTTATGCTCACATACATTTCTATTCCACTCTCCGAAATTTTGCCCAACAGCTGCACAAATGGACGCTATGAAGCAAGTTATTCTTAGAAGACTAAGACCGCTTAAGGGGCAGGTAAACACTATACATACATATGTGCTCGTGCAGAATATATTATGTATGTACATGTATGCATGCTTCAGTACGTGTATGTGCAGTGCACAGTACTATAAGTGGAAACATAGCTTGTCTTGAACGTAATCGGTGAGCAATTTATAAACTACATACGTTTTGACTGTTTCTTATTATAATTCGAATACCCGTACCCTCTACCTTCACATAGATGTGGATGAGAATTTTTCCCGACGTGCCGGTGTCAGAGAAGCCAGCTGAAGTGCGTATGGGTAAAGGAAAAGGGTATGTATGTGTGTGTATAGGCTTTTCACCAATATGATCATCTCATGTACATACACTAGAGTATGAAGTAGGAAAGATTGGCTATATCTTTAACTGTGTATTAGTTATTCAGCAAGATAACCCCCAATCTGTATGTTTGTAAAGTCTGGTTGTCGAGCAGTAAGAAAAGCCATAAATACATTTTTCATCGTCGTACAGATCTGTCGAGTATTGGTGTGCCCGAGTACGTAAAAATAAGATCATATTTGAGGTTGGAGGTGTGCCGGTCGAAGCGGCCGAAGATGCTTTACAGGTTTGTACGAGTGTTCCATGACTGGGTACACATGATGTGCTTGTTACGCTAACAGGCGGCGTTTCTTTTCTCCTTTCTGCTCGCTGATGGATATTTTGTCGGTTCCACTTGTTGCAAGTAGATATGTATATGAATATGCGCATACACTATGCGACGTGTATGCGCATATTCACAACGGCTACCATGTTGAGTGCTGTACCAGCATATCTCCCGAAATTCGATTCTTATGAAACACCCCACACACAATTCCTGCAACATAGGCCTTTTCCTATTCTTAACTCGCTGCCCAAATTCTTCCCACAATCACCCGCATGTACTACCACCTTGCTTGCACACCCACTCTCACTCTTTCTTACTCTACACAGCAAGCATCGTTTAAAATAGGACTGGCCACTCGATTCGAAGTAAGAAAGAAAACGGACTATGACACTATTCTCGCACGCCCAATGCCTGAGCCTTTGGTCAACCGCCCTAAACACATCGATATATCTATTTGATTTTATCAAAGCCGAATGTATAGTAGAACTAACGAATGTGATGAATAAAAATGAAGTATTATCCAGTATCCAAATCAGAGTCTAAATTTCTGTGGGTCTTCGATAACCATAATATGACAATTTTCTTTACGATTACATTGTGATTCTGATTGATGCATCATTTTGGCCCCTATTCATTCCAATAACAAAACTCCATTCCCCATCATTTTATGAATTGACTGATACCGATATATATCACAATGTCACTGCGTTTTATATTTTAAATGCATAGATACAATCACAATAAAGTGTAGAGTTTACATACATAGACTATATAGGTGGGAGAAGGCACTTATAATATACGTAACTCGTGTGAGATCATTATTTTTTGACTAAGTTGCCATTTTCCATGAGAGCTTCTGCCTTATTCGGGTTTGGGCTACGGCTAACACCTGACTGAATAGTCGCACTCTTCGTGATCTGCGTGTGTGTATAGTGCTTTTAGTATACGTGTATATATGCATGTATAGGCGTGCGTCCTGGCGTGAAAAGAAGTACTTGTAATATTATAGCTGATGAGGTATTGACCAGGGCTACAGGAGCATTGATGGTGGTAGCACCATTGGACTAAACCTAGACAGTTTGTTAACGATGATTGTTACGCGCAGTATATACAAGCGTATGCATTCAATCACATGGATATCTATATATAAACTTTGTCAGTACTGCACGGAATCGTTTCGAGTTTACCTCATCAGCGGCCTCATGTGCAGTTAAACCGTACTTATGCATAAGCCATAGTGAGGCTCCTACAGACGCACGCCCAGTACCTATAACAGAAAGGGAAGATTAGAGAATAACAAAAGGAGCATGAAATTAGAATATACACGAAATAAACATATACGCACACACTTACGCACAGACATATGCATACACACACATGTAAATACATCATATACATAAATTAATGTCAAACATACAACAAAGAAATCAACAACGAGATTTCAATTGTGCACCAATTCAAAATTAACTCTAAAAAAAAATTACCGCCCGAGCAGTGAACTACAAATTTCTCTCCTAGCTCGTCAGCATGCTGCCCGGAACGTCCCATTGTGTAACAAATTGAGTAAAGGGGTATGAGCGTCGTTGCAAAAACATGTGATTCCGTTGTACTTGCATATACACTCGTGCGTGCAGTTGCACTTGGTATATATACAAAAAAACTGAACATACATGTGCGTACATACGTACATACACACGGAATGTACGTTCGACCGTAAATAATATGGAGCGTACCTTGAAACCATTGACAATTTTGTCGCGGGCTCCATCCGCGAATACAGACGTTCTTGTGTACTTAGTCAAATCAAATCTAAAGACAATAGGCAGTAAACATAAAATACACGTGAATTTTTGTGTACTATGAAGTGCATATGCAAAATTTACGACATGAACATAACTATAGTATGCACAATTGAACATTGCATACATGTATGAATAAAATAGTAAAACAGAACAGTTACTTGCGACGAGAAGCATACCAAATAAGTTCTATCTGGAACTAAACCATACTTCACACTCGAAGCATGACATATACTGCACCAACATTTGGTTATCAGACACACACAAGTTTGAGGAATCCCTGCATTTTCACAAATCGTATCTGTGCACCCACCCATGTATGCTCTATTTGTAATGGTATAATACTGATATACGAGACAGGCACCATAACCTTGTTCAGAAAAATTTAGGAACAAAACTAGCATCCCAGGCACCCTGCCTGTTTAATGTGTTGTGTTTTTTTCGACCCAGGCGTTGACAATCACACTAAACGCGCACATCCACACAATCGTATATGCACAACGTATGTCCCTGTGCACACAGACACATAATACAACACAAATATATTCTTAAAACATACATAAGGTATACACAAACATACCCGCCCCCCATTTGAAAATTAGCGCATAAATACTTACCCATTCTTCTCTAGTAACTCATCGATAGGGGTTGCATACCATTCCGCCTCATCATCGCCCAAAAGACTCACAATGTGTTTGACGTCGTTCTTTTTCATAAACTCGCACCACCCGACGATATCAACATCTACGTGCACACGAAAAAATATAGCACAGCCATCAAAATAAAGCATGAACATATGTTTAGACCAAGCATCAATCATTACATATACACATACACATTATGCGAATTGATATTACTGAAATGCATAAATACAATAAGTTCACGAAGCCTCAACATATTCAGTGGATACAGCATGCTAAAGCGCTTACCATGGTACGAATTAATGGTAAAAACTTGGTGTTTATGTAGATTCAGACGGTTCATTGACTGTGCAGCAAATATATATGAAAAACAAACTCGCGTGCTGAGCTTACCTTTGATCGCCCCCGGCTTCTCGTTGTCTTTGGAATATCCAGGTCGTTGACAAGCATATCCAAGTGAGTCACGCCCAGAAATGGCACCGTAGTTGTACGACATTAGACCGACTGTACTATGAAGGAAGATTTGTGTGTTAAGTATTTTAATAGCAGTGGTAGGATCTTAGATATGGGTGGGACTGTGAGAGGACATTTGTCATCGGTAGTTGTTGCCCCTACTGCACATGTATACATATATACAAACCAATACAAAAATACCTCACTGCATACCAAAAGAAGAAAAGCTTCGTTTTGGAGAAATGTTATCACAACGAGCCCTCCATGTGAGAGACTTCAAAAAAATACTACAAAAATGCGAGCTCATTCATAGAAGTTTTATGATAGTGCAACGCAAGTTGGCACTCGTGCATCAAATACGATCACTATTATTTAAGCTTCTCTACGTTACACGGTACGGTTGGAATCAGACACTGTATACACTCACAGACACACTTACACGTTGGCACTCAGGCATGCGATTCAGACTGTCTATCACGTTCAGAGCGATTCCTTAGTATCATTTCAATCAACAGCATTTGTGTTTACGAAACAACAGTGGGTTCGGATTTGGCCCTAATTTTGGCATTAAATATAAAATATTTGGCAGGGCCTATATTTGTCCTTTATTTAACCCCTTTTTGCTTTTATTTGGCCCAACTAACGAAAGAAACCAAGTGGAAGTGTCACCTTTTCATGACAGCATGTCACGTGTCACCTGCCACATGCAGTTCACAAAATCTGTAAATAACGATAACGCTCAGCACAGACCATCACCTTTCTCGACTTGTATTAGAACAACAGACATCCATCTAGTTTCAGTTCGGACGGTCATGATGACTCCTTCACTGCCTGCTGTGTCTGAACTGAATCAATTAGAGTTGAAACAGTTTGGGAATTCTATAGGCGTTTTGTTTGAGCCATGTGATTTTCTCACGCAGTCACTATACAGTCAACGCCCCTATAATTCTTACTCTGAATTAATCAGAACGGCGGACAATGTACGTGTTATCTTTGGCATGTCCAAGCGTTGTGTTCTATCATGATTTTCTACTTGGTTATACAATTTGTGCGCTGCAGTGAGTTGAATTTGGTACAAATAATTGTATTTGCTTTCATATACCGTATATTGTTTGTTAATAGGTTGTGTAGTTTGATTTATGGTCGTGCAAGTGAATATTAACAGTTGAGTGAATGAAAAAATTTAGAAAACGAGGCGGGATTGGCCATAGTTTATTGAGTTGGACTGCTCTTGGATTATAATGCCGTTTCCAAGTATATTTTGAAAACTCAAAACTGCGAGATCGTACAGTAGAATGTTTCCTGTATATATGCATATGTTCCTCATAACTACACATATATTCATGTACGTATTGGTAATAGGTCATGATTGGCGCTTCACATGAACATCAAGTGGAGATGCTAGCTGCCCATCCAAAAATTGGACAAAGAAAAAACCTCTCGGCTTTGTCGTCAGCCGAACAGGGATTGGGAGGTATGTATGGCTACATATATATCAGTACTCTCTTTGCCCATACTTTTTTTTAACACGCAACTATATGTGTAATAGTTGCATCTCTCCTCTATTTTTCGTGTACACGAGTAAACTGTGCATATAGAAGTAACAAAATATAACTGCTTTACGTACTACAGCCTAATAAACTTTCACTCTACACAGACACCGATACACCCGCACCCACATACGTGTACCGTTGTACAATTCATATTTGTATTTATAGATTTTATATAATTGTTAATGTAGACGCCACGTCCGAGACTGTTCTGAATCGCCTGGACAGTTTAAACCAAGAGTACGAGCATAAATTTGGATTCTGTTTTGTTGAATTTGTAAACGGCCGCCCAAAAGCTGAAATCATTCCTGTGATTGAGAGGCGTCTTGGTAACAGTTCCGAAGATGAGACCAAAATTGGACTTGAGGTATGCGCATAAGTAGTTTGTTGTGCTTATGTATCTTTGATATTCATGCATTCAAGTCTACGTATTGTCGAGTTCGTAAAGAAGCTACATAGGGGCAATATCACAGTTCTGATCAAGAAAGGTGTATGAAACAATTATATGCAGCAGTTCTTGTGGTAGTATACTGGCATGCACATGTGTTGTTGTATTTGCTAGTTGCATACGTACTCTGATATGTGTATGTGTACACGTGTAGTGAACTGTCTTTTGATGTGTTTGTGGTGCCCAATGTACTCGCTTGTAGGATGACTCACGAGTTTTGCGCTTGTTTGGGTTTACGGTGTGCCGTTGAGTGTCAAAATACTGGACACCTATCATGTTGCAAAAGAGTAGACTAAGTTTACTGTCACACTTTTTCTCACAGGCGATGTGTTTAATAGCCTCTGACCGTCTCAAAAAATTGGGAATGGCTTAAGCATGTAAATCTACTTCCATAGACACGGAAGAGATTTCCACAGCTCTGTGTTGGGCATACCTCAGTGGCAACTTCTGTACGCTTGCACATATGCACGAGTATGTATGAAGTATCTTCTAGGAAAATTTTATCATAGATGTGTGAAGTTACTTGCACTGTATGTTGAGGCTGTGCTCGTTACTACTAGTACTTCAGGACAATAAATTGCAAAATTGCAAGTAAAATGTTTCAACAGACGAGAGAGAGATAAGCCGACCATTTCTAAGTGCAATATTATAGATACAGGCGTCGGAGTTTATTTATATCCGAAAATGTAGCTTGCTTTCATACAATCCATCTAGGAGAACATAGCTAAAACAACGCCTTACGTCACGTTCCCTTTTTCGCAGGATTATTAAGAACACAGTCCTCAAATTTTCTTCCACTTTTTGCAGTCACCTCACTTGATATGAAGAATATTACGTTGTTTGTGTTGAATCCAATCTAAACAATACATATCAGATCATGGTTTAAATTTGGTCTCACAGTTTTTCTGTATCTTGTAAGTTAGCTACTTCTATTCGGTTTAAACAAGAACATGCACTCTTGAACTTCATACTCATGCAAATGGTATCTACTCTCATTATAAATCAATCGTTTTTGAAATTCGCAGAAAATATCCACTCGAACACAATAAAGAAACCTTACTCCACTGCCAACATCAAATAAATGCGCACATGCAATTTTATCACAACACCCCGATTCTCGCCAAGTTGAACAATGTATCGTTTTGTCTTTGCGGGCACGCAGACATTCCATCTTTACGATGAACATGTTTTTTGTATATAATATACGTTCGGATACATACAATTCACATCACTAGAGTGCTTCCTTTTCAAACATCTGAAATACTTTCGTCGTTCGTAAACTATCCACAACATACATTAATCAGTTTAAACACACAAGACAGTGAATAGTTCCGCGCCTCTTCAAATTTAAATATCCATGTTTAATGCGTCAGCACTTCACCACATAGATATAAATATTTCGTCAGTACTACAGTATACCGACAACGTCTCTTTCGAGCACCCCCCCATCATATCAACCATTACTCAGCAAGCTATTGTATTGCATGTAACGGATAGAAGATGGAGTGCACAAGAACAAAAGCAATCGATACGTTCGCAACTACTTCATCCCAGTAGTACACCAAAAACAAAATATTTTATCCTTCTGATTTTTTCTTTCTTCACATTCGTACACCAGTACTTATTTTTATATAGCTATAAATGGAGAGAGAAAAAGTTCGATTGATTTAAGCAGAGTTAGAGTTAGGTCCCTTCTTCTTTCCGAATCCGGCAACAACGGTGACGAAACGCTTGTTGTACTGTCTGCGACGCTTGGCGCGACCAGTGACCTTCTTCTTCTTCTCTTCAGCCTCAACCTTGGGGGTCTGGGCCTTGACCTTACCGGCACGAGAAAGAGAACCGTGGACCTTACCTATAGACATGTATCAAAATAATATATACGTTAATATAGTAAAATAAACATCTATTATCATAGACATTCCCTAGTGTAGTTCATAATATCTTCAAAAGTTATGTACATAGTAGTAGTTGATGTGAGAGTTAAGCGTTGAGCATGCAGAACCATGTACAACGTAAAAGGCACGGAATTATGAGCTAAAACCTGAACTACCATGAGCGGGAATTAAAGAGACGACTATTTGTAAGCACTTGACTACCTTGTCCTTTCAATCGGAACTTAGGATTATCTATTAGGATTATCTATTGACTCGATAGATAATCCTATCACGAATTGAGTTCCTTTCAAACAATATCGTACACAACATAGAAAGTTTCGTTGCGTCGTACTATTATCAATATACTTTATGCAACAATTTACGTATGACTGCCAATAGTTTGAACTAGGAGGTGCGCTTTCCCTTGGAATCAGAAACAACCATTGACATTAGCAGAGGTTTACCACTGCAACCTCTCATACAACTGTCGCATGTATAAACTGATAAATTATGGATGATATACACTTACCTCCAACAACGCGGGAGGAGATGTCAATGGAAGCCAAGTTCTGGCAGTTTCCAAGAACGAAAGAGTCCTCGAGAGGGACACCACTCTGGAACACGACCTGATCGGCACATGGAATTCCCTCGGACTGGGCAACGATGGCCTTGACGTCAGCGACGGTGGTGGTGGCGTTCACATCCACGAGGTGGGTGGATTGGGCACGAACAAACAACTGCATAATGAAAGATGTGTGTGTGTGTTGTGCGTGTGCTTCGAAAGGCGTGAGGGTACACGTACGTAACTATGCAATACTGAAAAAGGGTTAAGTAAAAGAGATGTGTATGCAATAATATATGACTTTCGGTGGGGGGGAATGTAAGCTTAGCGTTAGGATTTGAGTTAAGTCCATTAGAGGAGACGACCCACGCGTTCACTTGATCGACCGACACCCGACAGACACCTGACTGACCGACGGACTGACTGACGGACTGACTGACTGACTGACTGACTGACTGACTGACTGACTGACCGACTGACTGACCTACTCACTGACCGACCGATCGACCCACTTACTGACCCACCCGACCGACCGACCCACTGACCCTCCCGACCAACCCACTGACTGACCCACACGACCAACCCACTGACCCACACGACCGACCCAACCCCATGTGCCCAATGACTACACCCCCACACTCACTCACACTCAAAAACTCAAAAACTCAACTCCACTCAAAAAAAATAATTAAAACTCATCTCAACCCAACCTGCTCGCCTTGAATATGGTAGGTACATTAGAATGTAATAATTTATGTCCTATTGAAATACGTAAAAGGTACGTTTTTATGAAACAATGGTCCACCTGTCGTGGTACAGTCCCTTGAAAATAGGACAAAGCACAGTAATTCTATCTTTTATAAAATCGAATCAGAAAAACGTATTGCCTAATTTTTATGGGCTCCCGGTGAATAGTAGTGAGATTACGGGACGGCCTTAGGCTCTTCCGGTGTTCTAATTATAGTCGGGGAAAACTATTACGGGATTCATTACGGGACGTTTGTTCACACACACACATCACACAGAGATGTCCACAAAACGTAACACAAACGAAACTGCGTTTTGCAATCTATTGCGAAGTATATACCACCTATATGCATGTATTACTTAGTACGCACCACCTACATACATGTATATACATCGTACACACAAACAGATCTACAACCACATTTGCGATAAACACCTAATACACAAAAGGAGCGCTGCACATTCGTTCCATATAAAGTACAGTACAAAAAAAAATTAAATATACTACTTAGAACTTGAACATTGTCTATAATATCTTGGTACATGAATTTCAACGTCAACTACGGCAAGTCTGGATAAGACATGTTAAGACGACCCCTATGTCAGCATCAACCTACATGCGAACTTGAATTGAGAAAGCATAACGTTTGCTTGTCCTCACTCAAATAGAGTAGCACAGAACAACTCGCGTGGACTCAAAAAATGGCATCTTTTGCGATAACGCTGTCGCACCACTCAAACCTTGCATCGCAAGCACTTCGGCTCACTCGTAATGGCCTCACGAATCATTGTGTGATAGGCCGTTTTAGTACTGGCCGTATAGTCTTGAAGAAAGTAGCCGAGAAGTCGTCCACTTTAGGTGACACAGTTAGAGACCCCAATTTAGGAGCTGCAGGCCCTCTTGCTTGTGTCCGTGTCCTCGATTTGACACGTATTCTTGCAGGGCCGTATGCAACTATGATGATGGCCGATTTAGGGTAGGTTCTTGCTGTAGGTCATTCTACTTTCGAGAAAATACGTGAAGCGTAAGCATTGCTATGCAAGTGCTTTTTATGTTCCAAGTTTTATTACGAAGAACCCAAGATTCATATTGTACTTACTCTTAGCAAGAAATTAATTTCAATTCCAATATGCCTGCAGAAAAGTCTTTTCTTAGTCTCTCTCATAAATGTTCAATCGATCACCTCAATATGGTTTGAACAGTAGTCTTTGTAGTATTAATTTTGTTTGCACGTCAAGTTGTATAAATGCAGGTGTTTAATAATCATCTGTAGCATACAATCTTTTGATTTTTTTGATTTTTGTATAGAGCTGATGTGATAAAGGTGGAACGTACCGACGGTGGAGATGATACGCGTCAATGGTATTTTATTATATCTTTGATGTACTGATGTGCGAGCTGATGACCGTTTTATAATATATATATATACATGTATTTGTGCGAGTGCTATGTTCCATAGAGCAGGGGTGATTGATGACCTAATCTAATAAATATACTAACACATAAAAGGTAGCTAGAGTTTGTAGTCACATGGAACACTTATCCACGAATGTAACCTACCTAATAGGAAACCTCCCTCTGTAAATGGCGTGAGTGCTTATTTTCTTTCCGTAAATCGCAACAAGCGTAGCATTGCGGTAAACTTCAAAGAGAATGAAGGTTCGTTCTGAATGGCTATTGGCACACTATACAGAACCTGTTTTCTTCATAGCAGATTTTTCTTTTCAGCTTTCTTTTCTTTTAATATAACATTCCGGTGTCATTTCTTTCAAATAGTATTCTTGGTGATTGTTTTTCCTTAGTTGTGATCTCAAATAGTTAGGTTTCTGCACACAGGGCAAAAGATCCTACACGATCTGGTCAAGCAGTGTGATGTCGTGATTGAGAACTACATTCCCGGAAAGCTGAAAGGTATTGATCTGTAGTTGCTCACATTAAATGTCCAACATGGTTTGCAAAAGTTATACTCGTTTATCAAGGCAAGCTCGTGTTTGTCAACATAACAGAATTATTATTTGTTTATTCACACGCAACAACTGCACACAACACGTCGTGCTCGTACACGAATACATAAGAAAGGGGTTCGTTTCTCCCACCTTGAGCTCACCTTCGTAACTAAGTGCTACACTTGGGCTCTGCAGATTATATTACACACAATTCATCATCACACACACACGCATACACTCATGTGTATGTATGTACACATAATCGTATTCTTCGATTGCGAATAATTGTGCACCTTCAGGAATGGGGCTTGACTACGACACATTAAGCAGTATCAACCCCTCATTGATATACTGTTCTATATCTGGATATGGTGCGACTGGCCCATATTCTCAACGACCAGGATATGACGTTATCGTTAGTGCTGTAGGGGGTCTCATGTCCACCACTGGACCAGAAAATGGTGTGTCAGCGATCTGTACTTGTAATTTCAGGTTCATGAATATTACAATATGAACAAGCACACGGTACGTTGTCCTGTATTCATGCTCCCATAGTCACATTTGTGGTTAGGTTCTGAGCGAGCGAGAAAGTAGGACATTGGGAAAGAATGCACTAAAATGTGCCAACCAAGTGTACATTAGTAGAGTGTACTTTGTTCACTTTACTGGTACACTCGTACAAAATAGGTCCTCCATGTAAAACAGGTGTGGCACTCACCGACCTCATGACGGGATTACAAGCTTATGGTGCTATTTCGGCTGCATTATTCTCACTCAAAGGGCGACAAATGCAGGCTTTGAAGAGTGACAATATAGATACAGTTGTGACTGGTCAACACATTGAAGTTTCCCTTCTCGAAACGCAGGTGTGTGTACACCAATACATTTTCATTTATATATATGTGTGTTTTTCTTGTACCACGATGAGTTAGACGTGAAAACTTTTATACACAAAACTCAGGACTCGTACTATCACGTGCTCACAGTCCATACACATTTTCAGATTTCCGGTTTGGCAAACTTGGGGAGTAATTATCTCGTGTCTCACAAAGACGCAAGGAGACTTGGCACAGCACATGAAAGTATTGTTCCGTACCAGGTGGGCTGTTTTACAACACAGTAGATGTAAACTATATACCAGCCGTTTATGTGTGCGAACGACAATTTTACTCTACATGAACACAGTCTATGTCGTGGACCTACGCAATCACTGGTTCATTGTTCCTGACTCATGTATGCGCTGGGAATTCATACTCAATGTTTATCTACGCTTAAGCTCAATTGCTTTGCTCACTCGTGCTTGAATTTTTTGTTTTGTTTTATTTAAGGCCTTCGCAAGTTCAGACGGCTACATTATGATCGCCGCCCTCAATAATTCACAGTTTTCAGCTCTGTGTGAAGGATTAGATTTATTTCATCTTAGTAATGATCCTCGCTATATCGATAATGAGAGACGGGTTGCCAACAGAGATAACCTTTTACGTAAGTATTTCTGTTTGTGTTTCTGTGTGTGCGTATGTAAGTTAAACAACAAACCATTTTTGATATATATATTTTCATAGACAATACACACCGTATTGTTTGCACGGAAATAAATCGCCCGTGTCCTACCTAAGCTTCTGTCGGACACACGAAGCTCATTTCCGAGAGAAACAGACAATGGAACAACTCATCTGCCTAGCATTGGCATAGTGCGCTACACCTTTGTCCACATTTAAACCAAAATAGATGAAGATATTTGCTTCATAGCTTGTTCGTTGATAATATGCATGCGTCAAGAGATTATCGATGTATTTTTATTGACGTTGAATGAAATGGTGGCGTAGAAGGGATCTTTTGTCTTTATCATCTGTAGTACACGCATTCGCACCACGTACTTGACATATTTCTCGTGCTAAGATGCATATGTGTATATATTTATTCACAGCTACGATTTCCGATCGATTGAAGACCATGCCGTCGTCACATTGGATGGCTGTGTTTGAACACACAAATGTGGCATGTGGCCCTATGAATAGTGTTGGCGAGGCGTTACGGGATGAGCAGGTATGTTTGTACTACACTTGTGTACGTCCGTATGGCCTACTATTGCCATATCTACATTGGCAAAAGAGCGTTGTAACCTCGATGTACACCAACTTTGCCCACGGACATTAGCCCTTTATATGTGGTAAATGTCACTATGAACAGTCCACTATTGCGTGATAAACTATATAAATGCACGTGTATATTATCATAAGCGAATGACATAGTCCACCCTCGTGACCTATTGTAGTGCTTTCTTCTATTCATGGTTAGTGTCTCATGACACATACACACACACACACACACACACACACACACACACACACACACACACACACACACACACACACGCACACACACAGGTACTTCACCGTAATATGGTAGAGGAAGTTTCCCACCCGACTGCGGGTCTAATCAAGGTTTTAGGTGTACCTGTTAAGTTTAGCGAAACACCTGCATCTGTACGTACTGCGCCTCCACTACTTGGCGAACACACGGATAATGTTTTGACGGAGGTGTTGGGAATGAATGCGGAGAATATTACTCGGTTAAGGCATGCGGGAATCGTTGCGTAATAGTTGCTGAGTGGCAAGTGTTCTGCTTTGTATTTTGACCAACGAAAAACTCCTAAACAAATTATTTTCGTTTTCACTCAAGACTAATAGGTTGCAACTATTTTACCCTTAGCCCTAAATGACTATTGGATTATGTTAAGCTTATGAAAATTTCCTGTTTGAATAAATTAGTTCAGTACGCCCTCGAAAAAGTAATTTTCTACAGCATGCATTGCGAGTACCATGATTCGTTCACATCTTAACGTGGAATTATAATTTGGTCTAGAATTGATGCTCTTCTACACGAGTACTCCTCAAAATTCATCGTCCATTGAGTGTTACCAGTATTAGAGTTCGTACTTACATGTTTAATTCGTAGTTGTCATGTGTTTAGTTCACACTTTTACATGTTTTAGTTCACACTTGTATATAACATACTTTTATTCATACATCAACATGTTTTAGTTCACATTTATATATAACATGTGTGTTCACACTCATAATATGTTATCTGTACAATTATGTTTTTCAATTCTCTACAATAAAACCAACTCGAACCCCTCTTAAAAGACCCAGAATATATGCAAAAAGACCCTCCCCCTCCCTCCTCTCCAAAAAACTGACCTTGCAAAACCAAAAACTACCCAAAACAAAAATCACTCAAAAAAATGCTTTCGAGAAACCCAAAAATAATTCAACTTCCTAAAAAGCAATGGAGGCATAACCTTTCGGCCAAAAAATGGATCGATAAATAATACCAAAAAAATCTAAAATACTACCCAAAACTAAAATTGGAATTGATCCAAAAGTGCTGTGAGTTTCACAAAAGAACAAACAACCAAGTGGCTCTCCATGCACATACACACACACACACACACGCACACGCACACACACATACGTACACAGACGTACGTGTTCACATGCACGCATACGCGCACTCCAAATTTCTGACGGACAGGGAATAGTCCTTTCTTTGGTTGATGGAAGAGAAAAAGAGGTCGTACGTGGATTTAGGTTGTTGTTGAGCGAGGAAGCCCACTGTTAGCATCGCACGTTACCCATATGCATTCCCCTGTACAATCGCGCTCATATACAATTAATTAACAGTATATATTTTAAGACAACTAAAGATTCACACTTGCACGCACATCACAACATAGTGAGCAAAGGTGAGGTTGTTGACGTATAGACAATATGGACGACCGGTATAGAAACGCTGAAGAACGTTTCACGAACACTTTATCTGTGGATGTAGCTATCAGTACAGAAAGCTCATCGGTATGCTGGTGTGCATATGTCGTGAAGATATATTTCATGCGCTGCATACTTCTCTTTCTGTATTTTCATGATATATGCTGTTCTTGCGTTTGTCATCGTACTTACGTTATGGGCATGAACTCGAGTCGAATGACAATGGTATTCTTCTTTTTGTTGTGAACGATGTATGGCTATATACGATATAGAGAATTTATCCTGAGTATGCTTTGAACTCCGGAAACGAAGAGACCTCGATGTTATACTGTAGATGTGGAGCTATTTATATACATGTTATCGTTGATATACGTTCATGGTATAACACACGCTCTGGCACATTTATGTAAAACATAATTTCCCAGAATACCGCTTGGTGTCTTTCACATATTTATATGGATTTGAATACATAATATGACACAGGTCGATCTCATGCAAATCGACTCTCGTGCGGGTAGTGTCACAAACGAAGATTTGAGCCCCCCCACATTGCACGATGAAGGTCATCATTCTGGCACTAATAGTTCGACTGACTTCTCTACACCTAAGACACCTTTGGGCACAAGATTGTCATTATCGACAACTATAGATGTGTCAGAGCATGCATCTGTAAATACGGCTGTGGAATGTGTTAGTGCAATTGCACAAAGTAATCAGTGGACTACGCAAGAAAAGGTTTGTGTGGTTGCGTGCTCGCGTGTTTCAGTGTTTGCGCGCGTCTACAGATTTTTATACACCCTGTATCGTTATATTATATCGCGAATATAAGATAAAAACTGAAAGCACTGTTTCGTTATACTATTCAGCTTGACTTTGTTGCACGTGTGCAAATGCTGCTTCTGCCTACTCTGGATATTGTTGGCCGTTTACCAGGTAATATATACGCGCACGCCACGTGTGCATACAAATTGCACATGTACAAGCTCGCAATATAACACTCACATCATATACACTTACCTAAATTTGTATGATTACATAAACATAGGTGAACTTGCACTACAAATACTAGCGCATGTGTCCCACCAGGATCTCGCTCAATGCCAATTGGTTGATAGGCAATGGCGAAGGATTGTAAATGATAATGCACTTTGGCGTATTCTATGCCAAGTGCAGAGCAGTTGGTGTGTACCCTACAGTTATGATGTCTTATGTACAAGGCTGAGCGAACCATTGGATTACCACCAGCACTACAAGGAGGTAGATAGTATCTGTCTATACATATATATAATATACATATATGTGTACGATTGTGCATTTGGTTGTTTGTTTGAGAGTGCATACATGGAAATTCTTTTGGGGTTTAGCATATGATATTATAAGTTGTTTCGTATGTCACGCCCATGAACTCGCACACAAGCACGTTGTACAGACGAGCACACACACACACTCAAAACGCAGCACATGCCAATGCGAATACGAGCAGATGCATAACAGTCTATGCTCGATCATTGATTTGCAGAGATATCGTATAGCACAGAACTGGAAGACGAGAACGTACGACGTATATACGTTTGAAGGGCATACGAAAGGCATCTACTGCCTACAGTATGAAGGGGTATGCATCTCATATTTTTTCGTTGGTAGTCATACTTGCACAACTGGGCTGAAGGGTCTTCAACATGCATTCAAAGTCGCACATGCATACATATTATACATAAGTTGGTCTAATCCAAGATCATGGTTAATTTATTATTTCGGCTTCTCGGTGTACAACAAAGGAAGTGTACTATGAAGTGTTCGAAATTTTGTTGATCACAATCACGCCTTATTGTTCGAAAACTTACCCGAACTCTCTATTATTTGAATCATATACTTCACATATGTTTTGAATTAGTTCAGGTTGAATATATCTATTAACATAATACAACGCTTTCAACAGAACACGTTGGTGTCAGGATCCAAAGACGAAGATCTTCGGGTTTGGGAGATTGACTCTCAACGATGTGTGGCGGTGTTGAGCGGTCACGATGGATCTGTGCTGTGTTTGCAGTTAGTAGGGAACAACGTAATGAGGTGGGTGTACAACTGTGAATACCACCCCCATATGTATACAAACCAATGCAAGATGTTGTTCAATAGTTAGGTCTTATTTTATGTCAATATTATTATGCGAATGTACATATTATATCTTCGCGCTGATTTGACTTTACACTTTTTTTTGTTCTCAGTGGGTCAAGTGATGGTACGATCAAAATTTGGGATATTGCGAACCAAGAATGCTTATTCACGCTAATGGTATGATTTTGTATAGTTTATATTGTCGAATACGATGAAGGAATTTTGGTACATTTATTGGGTTGTGTGTGGATGCGTATGAAACGTTTAAAAGTAAATTGTACAAGAACATCGTGTGCGCAAAGCCGAGCATATAAAAGGAAGCAATGAAGCATTTTTGTGCTGCACGTTGCAATCAAAAGCATTGTCTCAACTCAAAATATCGTCTTGCTCGCATTTCCGATTAAGCGTTCATCTCAGTTAATGTAATATTTCCTCACATTTCCAAATATGATGTGTACATCGTGTGACGTGTACGCGTGTATGTAAATATGCGTATATATATTCAGGGACATGCGCTCCCTGTGCTTTGCGTACTTGTGATGGATAACTGCCAGCTTATCATCAGGTAAGTATTGCACATCTTGCCTGTCTTAGCTGTAGTGAGCAATAAACAGTGGGAGGGAAAAAATTCTAACACTTGTACACGAATCCGTGTCAACAGACACTAATAATATCTCCCACGCGCGCTTCTCACTCTTTACTGCTCACCACAGCTGTTCACGAGATAAAGCCATTAAGATGTGGAAAGCGTGTTGTAGTGATGTACTACAGAAGTGTCAATGTGACAATCCTGGATATCGTTGCACGAGAACTCTTACAAGTCATAGGGTAATTATATATATGTCTGTGTAGGAATATATTGCACGCGTTCGCTTTCAGCGTCGTTAAGTTCAGCTCGCACATGATACCTGTATCCCTTTCACGTTGACTCACTCACTTTCTATGCGCTCGTACTATTGCCAGTAGTATCTCACTTTTACATAATTCGTACTTGTGATAGGCTGCTGTCAATATGATACAAGCCAATCATGAAGTGATAGTGTCTGTATCTGGTGACCACTGTGCCATAGTTTGGGATTTGAAGACAGGAGAGGTTCTGCGCCATCTCGTAGGCCACGTAAGAGGTGGGTCTATACTTATACGTTATAGTCACTGTACATTACGTTGTGTTTATGTAAGAAGTTCAAGTGTCCTAATAATTTCTTTCGTGTATTTGTGGTGCCATTGGTATTGTCTTTAGGAATTGCCTGTGTTTATCTACGAAAGAATTTCGTCATCACGGGCTCTTCTGACTTTACCGCCAAAGTATGGGACTATAGAACCGGTGAGTACGGAATGTACATATATACACTAAATATGTAAATGTACATCTATTCTACTTCTAAGGGAGCGCGGTACTAGAGTATATTATGTACTGTATATGCATAATGCAAGTGTTCATGTCTCTTATATTTCAACAGGTGATACAGTTATGCGTACATCCAGTGTCTATTATCAGTTTAAAGTACGTGACTATGTAGAAGTACCATACATTGTAAAACCCAATTTCACATCACATTTTATTTGTGATTTGTTGCGTATTGTCTTTAAATAGGTGCACTTATAAGGACATTAAGAGGCCACACTCATCTGGTGCGGTGTCTGACCTTCAATGATACAATTTTGCTTACCGGCTCGTATGATACGGTATTCTTATTATATCCGTTTCATGTGCAATGCGCGTGTGTACATTATGTTGCAGTAGGTCGTTGTGTTTTGACTTATCAAAACCTTCGACCAGCTTATGTTTTCTGTGTTCCTTTGTAACAATATAGTATTATTTTAAGTGCTTGTATATATCTATATATCCTTCTCATACTTCCTTCTCATACCTCTGATTTCTTTATCTTTCGTTATTACATGCATACATGCATGGGTAAAATGTTGGTACAAGAATGTATGTCTTGTTGCTTATTTCGTCATGCCTACTTAACAATGTGCACAATATTTTATCAGACAATCATTGCTTGGGACTGGAGGAAGGGGAAGGAGTTGTTCAAGATTAACGAACTGCGTGACGCCAAGGTCTACAAAATGCAGTTCGACGATAATAAGATCATCTCAAGTGGCGAGAGAAATGCAATACAAATGCGAAACTTTGCTAATCCCGCACAGTAGTTCCTCAGAATATCCCATAACGCAAACTTAACGTCCGTGTGGACATATTTGCCCTGCTGTATTCAGACCCATTTATGTCCGTTGCATTTTGTATGGGCGTTGTCGACCAATAACAAAATGTGTTGTACTGTTTAACGACTTTAATATACAGTGACCAAGTAATTACTTAACATGAGCAACAAATAATAATATAGCTTCTTAAAAATAGTTGTAATGAAATACCAGTCAAATCGATCTTTCCACTTTTCGAACCAAATCAAGTAAAAGTGTTAACTTAAGCAAACGTAAGCTTTTAAACGACACAGGATGAACTTATTGCGTATATTGCAGATTTGTACATGGTCCAGCGATTCCGATTTTATACGGCACGAGAGTTCAGTATCAACAAGCACACATTTACACAAACATTATCACATCGAGAGAATTATTTAGTCCTCTTTCCAACATCGATGATGTTATCATCAAAACTATCTGTTAACAAGGCATTACGTAACGGTATACTTCTGGAGCTCTACAAGTATAGTTGGGAAGTACCTACACATGCTTTGATTTTTTTATTTAACTTTGACTTCCCCCAAGCAGTATAAACACATGCATGGAGTGTTTAGTTACTTCGGACACTGTATATATAGAGGATTCATGGATATACGTGCGCATAGTCTTATATCGATCAATTTCTAGTGTACGGGTGTGAATACTTGTACATACAAGACACGAAGCAAGCGTGTATATATTTATGAGCATATATGCCCATAGGGTATTGTCAATAGAATACTGAATTTAGTCTAATCTAAGGAATGCGAACGTCATTCTTGCCGACTTGGACTTCTTCTTCCTACAACCCGTCGTCAGCAACATGAATTTCGATGTCCGTTAATGAACGTGTGAGACGATGACATAAAAATGAATGATAAAGCCCATGCCCTAAAACCTCGACTACAACTGCATTTCGAAAACGTTTAATTTGTTAAGATATACGGTTTGAATTACACATCAAAGAGTAAGTAGGTAGGTACTCCACAAGTGCATTCAGAACTGTTTACCATATACGTCACAAAAATTTGAAAAAGAAACACGAACAGTTGTTCCTAGCTACGATCGGACTCGACATTAGCATATTCATGTTTGCCGAGAGTCAAATTGACAGGCTGGCAACGTAGGTGTGAATGAGCAAATACCGTGATAAGACCGCGAAAAGACTGCTCCAGATGCAAGAGGCGTTCGGACAGTTCACTCAAAAGGTTTTGTTGTTGTTGAATCTAATATATAGTGATATGTTGGACATATACGCATATCCATCTTTAATGTCGGTGATTTTATGTATGTATATTTATTGATACGTGTGCTTTTGTTTGTTGTTCGTTTTATTTTACATGCACATAAATGTGAAAGAATCTATTTTACGGATTCGTTCAAGTACATATACACAAATATTTTGCATACACTAACCGTTTTCGCAGATATGACTGTAAACGCGTCGATATTTGTTTTCAAATCGTCTAGTTCACGCTTCATCTTTGCTTTTGATGTAACTTGCCTCACCCTGCCAGTTACGAAAAAATAAGTTTGAATGTGTATCGATGGTTATCATCAACGCATGTACGCGTAGATATGAGTTTACACATGTAGTAAAACCCACATCTGTACCTGCATCCGCACGCACACGGCACACACACACGTATATGCAAACGCAAGCATACTCACAGGCGTACTTCATCCGCACCCACACTCATCCAAGTATATGCTCATACAATGATGTACAATATTATTAGATACATACAAACACGACGTTGACTCTTCGGTTGTCGATTTCGTTTTAGTTGTTCGCTTATAAACAGAATTCTTCTGGTTTTTAATTTTGCGGCGACAATCTACAGTCCGAAAAGTATATAAACATATTAGCAATTCATAATTCAAATTAAACAATTTTTTATAGCTTGAGAGTAAAGACTTATCAAGCGTTCTGAAGCCATGTCATACGCAGCGATTATGCAGAATACGCAACATCTACTGTCGTATATATCCTTGCCGATATGAATAGTGCGGCATATAAACTTGCAGGCGAGGACTTAATATGTAACCTCATCCACATTGATTTACGTACGTATATATAAAGAATTTCTTGAATTGGGCACCCCATTCTGTGCTTCTATCCTTCGGACTTTCTTCACCGGATTCACAATCGGATCAGCTGTCAGGTGGGATAGTATAGATACAGGGCATCGAGTGTCGTATTGTATGTTTGGCATTTAGGGTTGATATATGTGTATATGTATATGTATGTATGTATGTACGCAAGTATTCACATAGTATATATTTGTGTACATTGTTTTAGCCACTTATGCACACGTATGCAATACTACATCGTCAAGAAAGAATTTGCATACCGCTAGAAAAGTCAAACACTCCTCGCTCTTGAAATTCTGTTTGAGGGGTACTTTCGATTGTGTTTGGGCTTTTATCTACGTTAGATATAGAATTCATTGTGTACGTACATCCAAATTTATAATTTTCATTTTTGAGGTGCACAAGTATTGGTATGTATGATCAGATACTTCGCATGTGGATAGCAAATGAAGATTACTTCATGACTTTTATTAGGAACGTATTTTAATTCTAAACACAATATTTGTATCAAGTAATCGTATAGATGAACGGGACTAAAAATATGTGAATGCTGAAGTCGAGTTGGGTTCCCACTCTTTTTGAAACAAAAAAAACAGATGATATCAAATCTTGAGATGATATCCAATGAACTTACCTGGTTGTGACTGTGAATGAGGAAGTGGAGATGGACATACATCATCCACGCCATTGTCGTTTTCTGCAAATGTAGCAGATGAATATTGAAAATTATAAACATAACCACAGAAACAATAGGTTCATCAACACACCTTATGAAAGCAGGAGATAGAAATACTTTTTCTCGGCAAGATGTTTGGCTTTCGGTTGCAACCACAATACGACATACCTGGAACAACTGGGGATGATGCCCAACTCGGTAATGACGGAAGTGACGAATGTAGGGATACAATCGGAGGGAAATTCTCATCTACAGTCAAATTTGGTGTAGTCATACTGGCAACAGTTACTGTTGTACGTTGCCTGTGTTTCTGAGCAACACACAATGTCAATCCAAATAAACGTTTTACACAGTTGTCAACTTGTACATTGATATACATTTGTTTAGATAGTAGCATTGCCTACACAGCTAATATAATGTGATGTTGCGTTTTTGTACTTGCAACGGTTGGACCCGTCACTTGCGTGCACACTTTCATGAAACTACGAGAGAACTGTGGATAAGTATATGAATGAACGCATATATGCACAAGCCAGAACTCTTTCCACGTCTTATCTTGGCCGTTGATTCATACATGAATACGTGTATTGATGTAAGTATGTGTATATGTGTACATGAGTGTGTGTGTAGTCTGTCAGTATATTTGTGTTATCGACAAATAGTAAATGCGTAAAGTTATAGTGGGCGTTGTAGCACGTATAGCACTAATTTATTCTACATACTAAGGGGTCATCAACATCCTCTTCAAGTTCACAAATCTTTCATTGGGCTCTTATTCCGCAGTTTTAACGATACAGTATAATTATGTGAAGTGGGGAATTTAGGAACGTGCAAATATATATTTAAAAAATATACCTTTATGGATGAGCCTGGTTCAGTCGTCTTACGCTTAGTTCGAGGCCTGAAGTTGTACCATGAACGAGAATTGACCTTCTCCAAATCACTTTTGACGTCTTCATCATTTACCAACGCATTGCCAAATGGTCTATCGGGTTCAGATTCAATGCTGGTACACAGGTAAAACGATTATCATATTATACCATGGCCTTATTCAAAGTGATTGCATATATACTCCTAGACTGGGAAAGCTTTTAGCGTTGTCATATGACTTCACTTTGCAACATCTGCAAGAACTTGCATCCACTATAATATAGTATTTAAGAAAAATGGAACCCAACTAGCAAAGTATATATGTTACTTCACACGTACAGCGTACACCTACATGAAACACACCGAACACTCTTGCATATAGCAACAAACTCGGTATATTCACATGTCATTGTACATAAGATCGCTAAACAACTCCTTCCATGTGCTCAATAAATGGTACACGACATACGACTGTAGTAATGCATGTTTCTTTTTTTTAGCTGATGTTTGCGCCAGACACTCTGTAGTAACCAATTCGTTTGAAGGTTCTTGCACTGACTGTATTGCTCCACACCCCCACTCAAAATTTGAATCTTGTACCAAATATAAGCATAATGTAAGCGTTACGTATGTACAATCGTCAAATCTGTGTTCATCTGCGATTGCATATATCTATCCGCGTTCTGCTCAAATGCCGTAAAGCACATATATGAGAAACCGAGACCAGCCTGTGTAAAGACAGACAATATGCATCGTTTGCGTACAGGTACGTTCACAGATTAGGAACATGCAAACCATATATTTATACATCTATACAATTATAATGTGCAAAACCAAGTTTTATGCATGGGCTGTACAAATTTATACGCCTTAACATACTTACATGAAACGATATAGGGTTTAGGCTTCAGGTAATGCCGTATGCCAATATATCTGACCATACAATTATGCAAGCATTGCAATAAATTTCTCATTAGTAATCTTACCAGACCATAGATTGAAAGCCTGTTCGTCAGTTTCACTGATTACGTCTGATTTACGTGTCCACTTCGACAACTTAATATATTCACTCGCGCTGGGTTTGACAATAGCTGGTCTAGATTTGTGGGTTCTAATTGATATGAATATGTATGTATTTATGAGCTCTCTATGCGGTGGACGTCGCAAACAGGCATATTTCCTGAACAAACCAACAGTGATTATGCAGAGTGCTACTCCGAAGGTGCTGGGGCGAGGGATGCAATGTCAAGTAGATGCACGTACTCACTCCTTTGACTGTAAAGCAGTTCGGGTAAGTATTTGGTGTGTGTGTCACTTGGAACTAGCTTTGGCGTGACGAAACTTTAGGACTAGTAGTATGAATGATAGTATGATGGTATGATAGTATGATAGTATGTATGTATATGTGGAACATCATCACTGTCATGTAACCAGTGAAGCATAACATACCTCAGGCTAGGTACATCAATTGGAGACGTTCCTGTATGACGTACCACAGATATATCCTGAGACACAACTGCTGCAACTAGAAAGTTAGGTTTGTACACACATGTCATTGATCGGTGGCCTTTTTTACGCAATGTATTTGTGCTGTATAAACCAAACAAACTGTAGTATGTATGTACTGAAATAATACCAACATCGACAAAAGATTCTTGCGTCACCTACTACTGCTAATAGTGTATGGATTTGTAACCAATATGTGTGATGTAGGTATACATTTATACAATACGGCCAAATCGTGCTTCTTTCTATATTTATATACATACAAGATATTCCGCAAATAGTGTACCTCTTTCAGAAGAATTGTGATGGTCACTTGTTTGTTCGCGCTCATTGCATAGAGCGGGACCGAATGTGAGATCTTCTGGTAGCGTCTATTGTCAGTGGTGTTGAAATATGGTCCAAATTAAGTGTTGCCATGAATAATATTTTATCAGAGGTATGCGCATGTAACATAGAACATTGCAGTGTACTTGTTTTGAATAGGCTTAGATTCAAGGACAATTGACACGTACATAAATATATGAGAAACACACAAGTGGTTTTCAAGAACAGCTATAAATGTACAATAAAACACCGCAAGAGACAATGGACAGCAATTTGGAGACATATGACTTACACTTGTGCGAGGGGTGAGAAGGACAAGAGGCATTCTGGTAACCGAGGCCTTCCGAAATGTCGAAGAAGCTGAGCAATCCGTCTATCAATATATATTGTTGGTATACGTGTCTACACTAGTATACGTACGCATATATATATATGACATTACATCATAACTTGAATTCCTCTATTCACTAGTACATACAATCTCAACCCCTAGTAAGTCGATCGTAAAACATAAGGGGACAATAACACATTTACTTGTACATATTAATGTAGTGATTTAAAACGATCCAGAGCGAAAAGGAACTAGAATGACTATACATATCTTTCCACAAAAATATTCGACACTTTGCACATACGCCGGTTGTGAATATGTAGTTATCAGCCTCATGTCTCGGAAACTACTTCACGCGTTGCATTTATCAGCTGTACAGTGTGTACTCACAACATCAACCCAAACACTCAACATTATACATTAACACACTTTTACATGGCCGTCTGACAACCATTTCTTCTGGAGTTGTTCATCGGAGCAATGTTGTAAATTTTGTTCTTGATAAGGTTTATTCGGCTTCACCTTTTGGGTGCGTGGACAATCAGATTGCAAATATAAGCATAAGTTTAAGCCTATAGCGCAGAAATCAGGCATTCCTTGATACATACATTTGTATTTGCTGCTTGTATAGCGTTGTCGGCAGCTATGGCATGTGAAAGCTCGTTTCCAGTATCATATACCTTCAGCTTTAACGGAGGGTTGGTGGGAATAGCCGCCTATTTTTACCATTACAGAATGGTATAAACATCGTATTGAGTGGGGACAACAGCAGATACAGTGTGTTGTATTCGCTTCGTGAGCATATATAGCCATACGCGCACATGAACGTTGGGGTATTCGTCTAGCGATTATTGCGTGGTGGCAATCAATACAATTGAGAAACATCGGATTGTCACTTACACAAAATGAGACATGACAATAACAGTGATAATGAGAAGACACGATGTCGGACTAAATATATAGCGCACTTGTATCTAACTTCATTCCAAGTCTTGTGCGTAGATGTGCACTCTCGATGAAAAAGCTTTATTGTTATTTTACTGGGATGTGCTCATCGAAACGGACTTTCAAATATATTTGCGCAATAAACGGACTTTCAAATATAGAAACATTCTTTCCAAGTTCGCATCTGCCTTGTTGAAGAAGATAATTAAAAATAATAAAAGACTAACACACAGACACATATGCATGTAATGCATCATTTATCATATATCAATACACACGAATGACAAATGAATCTACTGTACGCGATACGAATCATTCTGTTACAGTGGTGCTATTATATTACGTTCAAATTTCGAGGGGCAATGCTACTCGCGGGTGTGTGCAGGTAGTGCCTCAATGCATGTTTTCTCTCGTAATCCTTCAAGGCAAAAATAGGACAATTCAGATCAATCCATTCACCCAGAGTGGTAAAAAGAAGTGATGCCGTAATATCAATTAAGTGCTTATAAAAGATAAAAATACATTCCGTCAACGAAACCAAAACGCATATATAACAAAGCCAGTTCTAAACGT
Source organism: Creolimax fragrantissima (assembly GCA_033442365.1). Lineage (NCBI taxonomy): Eukaryota > Ichthyosporea > Ichthyophonida > Creolimax > Creolimax fragrantissima. The sequence continues at coordinate 206,996 of JAWQFL010000001.1, forward strand.
TAAAATCCTATATATGTACTCTTATGCGAATAAAAGCAAAGCATAGACCATTACTGCGAATTAGGTTTCTTTCTTCACTAGACTCAACCTTTTATTAGTTCAAGTAGGAGAGAGGTTAGTGCGACCATTGCTCATATAAGTACCTTGCGTTGCACATAAATATGGATTTAAATAATATATGTCACGTACGCATGCCCAGTGTGGAATGAACACTTACCGTCTGTGACCATTCTTCACGTTTTATTGGACGAGTATGACAGCTAGTATGAAAATATTCACTGTGCAAGACAGCCTATTCAAGAGGGTGATTTAAATATAACAAGATACCGAATGAGTGGATGCTCGACAGAGTAAATCTGAACAAAGACTGATCATCGACTGTTCATAGTTACATACAATAAATATGATGCACAATGGAACTGCAAACACAATATGAAGTATACATTTGACAATCCAATCGTTTCTTCGCTGGAAAGTGAGTACAAAGGCACTTTGCCGTGTCCATTAAACCTGATAGATTGGCTTGGCGGGACTGCCTACAACGAAATTGTGAACAAGGGGTGATGAGTAGAGGAAAGGGAACTATCTTCAAATAGATCTATAGAATTCTAGTATATTTCCGATTCATGAACATATGCACCTACAGGTAGTATTCTGTCCGCACTTGTTTGTGAGCGGGCCAATGCCTCGATGTTATTCTTCAGCTGCAATGGTTTGGTGACTGGGATTGAAGTCTACCATAAATTCGCAAAAGGACGCGTGGTTGTACAACGAGAGCATGCGCATTGATTTGATTTTTAGAATATTAAGTGGTGAGTAGGATGAACTGTGGGTCACATAGATTATTGCAAATCTGTTGAATGCCGATTTTGCACATGGTGATTTTAAAAGCAAGAAGTAGTGAAAATACTTGTTAGAGCACTAAACGAACACTGTACCAAGTTGCCAATTAGATGCCACAAGGATGCTCGTTACACCACAACATTTGAATAAGTAATCCAACGTACTAATGCTATTAACAAAGCAACTGAACGAATAGTAACAGTTGACATTTAAGATAGACAGGAAATGTACACAACTAGTTTTGCATTCTGACTGATTAAATTTCTTATTAAATGTTGTAAAATCTACGTCGAAAAAACCGAAGACGTGTGACACAAACATTTTGGCATAGAAATAGACAGCAGGTATAAACCTGAAGCATCGTGCAAAAAATATATCGACTTGTTGCTCAACTACCTTCTGCATATCTGACTTTGTTCTTCTTTTCAGAACCGGGTTTTTTCTCCGAGAATCACTTGTCAATTCAAAATCAACGTCGACAAGTTTTCTTTTCTCCGCAGTTCCCGATGTAAACGCCAATGGTGTGTATCGCTCGGTAAGAAGTGGCATTCTTTATTGAACTTTCAATCTTTCCTCAGTGTGATTCGGAGTTTAGCTAACGCGCGTATATATTGCGAGAAAAGTTTAGTTGGTACACATACCCTGTTCATTATTATGTAAGGATAGAATGGTTTGCAAGTATTGAGGGGTCTTTGTATTTGTCCAGTAACTCACAGATTGACTCCAGTGTGCTGCAATACATTCAATCATACTTTAAGTACGCAATGCGCACATGTACAAATATTTATGGAGACACACAGTCTGCACACAGTAGTCAAATTTAATGATGAAACATTGACATACACGTCGATTATATAAGCTCTTATATAAGCTCTTACCACACACTATCTTCTGTACACAAGTAGAGAGAAAGAGAGAGAGAAGGTGTGTGTGTGTGTGTGTGGGTGGGTGGGTGTGTGTGTGTGTGTGTATGTGTTTTGTATGTGTGTGTGTGTGGGTGGGTGTGTGTGTGTGTGTGGGTGGGTGTGTGTGTGTGTGTGTGTTTTGTATGTGTTTGTGGGTGTGTGTGTGTCTGGGTTTGTGGCGATGGACGCGACAAAGACCGCCAAAAAAAAAGCGCTAAAAAAGAAGGGGTCGAAAATAGGGAAATAAAAGAAAATATTGAAAATCTGATGACGCAACGGATACGTCTAAAAATAGATTTGATCAGGTTTAGCCAGTCTTACACCTGCGCCGCATTACGAATTGCCTGCGACACACAAACACAAAACACACACAACACACACACACACACACACACACATTCTCTCTCTTGCTCTCTCGCTCTCTCACTCACACACGTACAGCACTACCTACATACAAACAGGAAAATTATCTTGCGCGATATCACAGTGTAATATAAAATCTATTAGAGCTATAGTGGTTTTATACGGACTCGCAAGATTTTATTATCGGAAACGATTGGTCAAAAACAATAATTTCCCAATATACGCATGTGCGCGTAGAACAGATCCGCATGCACTGTTTAAATATTCATTAATACCTTCGAAAATATAATGTGTTTGTAGTATCTTTACAGGGCCTTGCCCTACTGTGGTGGGGTAGATACAGTGGTAAGGTAGATGCACTCTAGTAGCAACTTCGCGTGTACTACTACTATTCTGTATAAGTAAGCCAACCGCACCCACACAAATACATTGGCGTATATATACTTAGAGATGCCCACATACCTGAACTTTGAAAACATCAAATATACATAACTTTGAAATACATATTTTGGTTGTTTTGCACTTGTTTTTATTTATATCATAATGCACATTGACACCGAGGCGATAATCCCTTTACCTGCGGCCGAATATTGGTCCATTCGAAACTCCGATGAGTTCTTTGCTATAGAATGCAAGGTATATTTGTTTAAGGCACGGTTCTGTTCATAATTTGAGTGGATAATAGTATGTGTTCTACTTGCTTGCATGTTTATGGTATATACAAACATACAACTACGGGGCCTCTGTGCGTGAATCTGCTTGAATATTTCTTTACCTTAGATGTTGTGTAGCATGCGTAGTGTTCACGGAACCAAAAAATTGATGCTTGCATGTCATGTATAGAGCACTTTCATCCGCGCGTCGTCTCATAAAAATTATAGCTTCCACATGTGTATGTACTACATCTATTGTTTTTTTGTACATATTTTCGTCATTTTACACCTGTGTATCTATTATATATATAGGCATGTAAATGATTATACGCATGTAGATATCCAAGAGCTCTTATGTAGCTAATCCGCACGTTTTCTTATACGTGACAGGTGTTGAAAAACGCGGACAAAAGATCTTTAGAAAGTGTACAAGATGCAAGCGGATTAGTAATACGAACAAAGCTTGCGACCAGACCCGATCTTTCTATCGTTCCACCATTTCTGTTGAAAATGATACCGTCTGATGATGGCTTGGTGTTCTACGATGAGGTACTGTAGTATGTACAATGGGGGGGTTGGTTTTACCTATAGACGTGAATGCACCTTTTCATGAGTGTACTACTTTGTTCGTACGCTTGAAACGTGAGACGGACGGCTTACCTGTGCTTACATTTTTGTTTTGTTTGTGGATTTGGTGCAGTGTTATCGGTGTAATGTTGTTAGTGTTACAATATACATTTCCCGTCTAGTCTAAGCACGTACACTGACAAGTGACAAGTGCACGCACATGTGGACTTGTCAGTTTTAATGGCCAATACGTACTGATACGACTACAGTGTTATCTATGCGATAACTTGGGCCATCATTTCAATGTGGAGTACTAACGTCCCTAACGTTAACCCTCCTACTCATATGCTGGTACAGATTGAGTACATTTACGATGACCCCGTTACACCGTATGCGTTCAGGTGTAAAACTGTACCTTCTATTCTTTCCGACAAGGCAGATATTATCGGATATGTAAAAATTATTCCGTGTGATGATGGTCGCTCCTGTCGGCAGGTACGCAATGCTCCATTGTGACTGTAGTATCGTACTTTTCCGAAAAGCATATGTCTGTTGTTGATAGTTCTATGCATGATACACACGAAATATGATTATATCAAATGCTTTTTTTTTCAAACCAATGCGTGTCACTACATGAAAATACAGTACTTCATATATTGAAAAAGTACGTGTATACTGAATACTTTGGCAAGCATGTGTTGTTGTATGGATATCCATGTATACATCGAATACATAAATGTATACTTAGAATGCGTACTTTGACATGATAATGTTAGTCTTCACGTGCACCTTCATGTGTACTATATAACGTATACCAAACTCCTACTCCAATCCCACTGTTACAGGTGTTATCGATGGATGTTTGTATAAACGCATGGGGTGTGGGTTCGATAGTAGAGACAATAGTAATTAATGGTATCAAGGATGCTTATAAACATCTGAATACGATGGTCGTCATGTGGAAGGCTATCGCGGCAAGTGCATTTCAGAAGCAACTGGACGAACTACTGCCTGCAGTATGTGAATTTATGGTTTATGTTGCTTTATTTGCTTGCTATGTACATTCGTTTCGCGCCGCTTCTGTTAAACGTTGTTCATTTATGGGGTCTAAGGCTAGAGATTTGAGAGTCTGTGGAGTAACAATCAAACACAGCACAATGCGATATTGTCTGGTTTGCAAATTCGCATGACTGTTCTGTATTTGCTTCATTAGCTCACGTGGCCCATACGTATGCTCATGTCCTCTACCACTCAATCTCAAACTCTCGTACACAGTATATTACAAATATCCTCATATTGCTCATCTGTATACAAATTGTTGTATGTGCCTGTAATCATCATAATCTTTTACTTTAATTTAACAGTGGGATTGGGATAACATGGATAAAAAGGAGATTGTTCATGATGACTCACTGTCGCTGTGCTCAACTGAGTCATTTTATGATGCCGAAGAGGGCTTTCTTAACTTTGACATGCCGAACCATCGTTTATTAGTACCCAACCAGGTCTGTTTGAAAGCATCACCTTATAATTTACGTACAAAAGCACTGGAATGGATGATCACTCATAGAATACACGCACATTGTGTGTGTGTCTCTCTCTCTCTCATTTCACTCACTCACTCACTCACTCACGCAGGACGGAATATCATCATATTCAGAGACGTCGATAATTACGCAACCAGATAACATGATTTCGATGGGAATGGATATGACCATGGACAGAGGCTCAGGAGCTCTGCCCAACCCAAGCGGAATGCTAATCTCTACGACGGGTTCCAATACAACTAGTGACACTTTCAACTCCAGCAAAAACAAGAGTAGGCACACACGTGGACAAAGTCAGATTAATATATCATTTGACGCTGAAGACGACGAAACATTTGTAAATGATATGTCTCGCCTGTCACTGCAAAATAGTAGGAGTGGAAAGGGTCACACAAGGAGTCAGTCGATGGGTAACCCACATATAGTTAGACCTAGAAGAGATTCCAGTGATAGTCCTGAATTGTCTACCACGGGGTTCCCTCTCTGTGTTCCAAAGTTTCGGTAAACGCTACGCAATAAATTATGTATAATGGATACGTTCAATTATCATTGCACACCTAAACACAGTTATAATGTAACGAAACTTGGCATAATCCTCTCTGGAATCATGGACATCCGCAACTGTGCACGCAATCATAATAACGAGTTGCGAAGCCAATGATTAAATAGAAACTGGATTTGCATGCAATCCTGCTCAGATCACATTCTGTCTTGATTGTGCAATACTAGATGTGAACTCTTTAACACAACTAGCAATATTTTTGACGGAGGTCGAGGGCCATAATATATCTAGCCAATGGCACTGGGCGAAGAATATAATCAAATATGTTGGATATATAAATTCATGCGTTGTGGCCTTCTTTCATCGTTCAGATGTTGTTGAATATAGTTTGTATTTGTACATGTTCTATCTGAGAAGAACGAGATAAGTCTGAGATAGTTTGCATGACCCATGTATGTGTTGTGTATACAAACGTGCATGAGTTTTCTAGTGTGCATGGGCATCCTGAGCGCATGTATGGCTTTCTGTGCGCGATCATCAGTCCAATATCTGTCACGACGTTCTATAAAGTTTATGACGGTAGGAACGATCATACTTTATTGACATACATATGTAGTTTTATGCACGTATGTACACGTACAAATGTGGTGTGTGTGTGTGTGTGTGTGTGTGTGTGTCTGTATGGCTTTCTATAGATCTACTATTGACCTGAGTAGCAATCGCAAGCATTCTCCAAAAATAACCCGCATAGCTTATGAATAGAGACGATATACGCTGCGGTACTGCTTCATGTAGCCTGTAGGAGTGTGGATCAGGTGTATATAAGAGCGGATGAATCTTATGCCAGACTACGTTTAATGAAGTACACAAGGGTAATAGCAGGAGGCAGGCACTGATAAAGTTGACACAGAGAAGATACACAACCACATGATAGACGCAAACGAGCGTCGTGTGTACATATGAATGTAAACGTATGACCACAACTGGAAAATAGTTGAATCATGGCTTGATTCCACTGTCAAAACAAACACTATTGGAACGCACCCCTTTGATCTCAGTACCAGACATACATAGGTGCACCCATCTATACCTACATCTCATGTAAGTACTTTCACAAAATACATACCAATAAGGTCGAGGTTTATCTCCTTCAATAATCCATCGTCAATGTCGTATACCAGACCATGTATCAGTGGGTAGCCAGTGTCTGTTCGTGCATTCTGCACCACTCCAGTTTTAAATAGATTGATGCTAGAGATGGTTGTGAAGAATATATACATTTTAGTGCACGCATGTCCTCTTGCGTGTGTATAAAAGTAATTACGGTGGTGCGTGAGATTATATATGCACATTGACATCGACTTGCGAATAAGATCTTTCATGCTGAATTGTATGCACATATACCATTGCTCCACAACGTTAAGCTCCACTAGTCGACGATATCGAACTTGATCGTCCACGATGGAATCCAGCTCAGTCATGTGCTAAGGGTTCAAGCGTACAAGATTGTGTGAGTAGAAAAAGTAAGACATTAATTACAATGATACAAATCATATACACAGATACACAACGCGGGCGCACACATACACATGGCACTCACAAAGCACATATCCGATTCAAATACATGAATATGTATATATATGTACAACTTGCATCAAAAGAGGCGAGGGTGAAATAAAACTCTACCGTAGACATGCATATATTCATAAATCGAATCACGTATATGCACACATGAACAAAATAAACAACTTCTACCCAAAGACATCATAATTATAAGAAGTCTGCCCGACATATCACTATAATATTGCACGAGTTGTGTGAGAATCGATTGTACGATAAACATGCCCACGAAACATTCTGATAGAGGAATAACATGTTAACGGATTCATACACATATGTGCACACATTCACATATAAAAAGTACACAACACATGAATGCACACACTTATAACACATAATATACACACCAATCGCTTAACATCTCTAACATTCCGAAGCCAGTGCTCAATAACACCGAGATCTTGATTTGTCTCTACTGCCGCTTTAACACCTCCACATCCATAGTGCCCACACACAATAATGTGCTTCACTTTCAACACATCGACCGCATATGTGAGCACAGACAGCATGTTCAGGTCTGTGTTCACAACCAAGTTCGCAATGTTACGATGCACAAAAATCTCGCCGTCATTTAGACCCTGCACAGAAAATACATCCAGTGGACAAGTCTGAAAATGTGAGTAAATACCTATGCTTCTATCTATGCATATCTATACCCGCGTAGACACTGGGAAATATTTGATTTTCTATAGGGTACTTCTTTAAGTATGGCGTATGTAAACTAACAGACCTTAATACTTGGCACAAAGCCATTGGATTTCGTATTACTATATGTAAAAGGTACGCCAAACGACTTACGGTAAGGTTTTCAGCGGGAACACGTGCATCTGAACATCCTATCCAAAGGTACTTAGGGTTTTGTGTATGGTTTGCTTTCTTGAAGTGATCTGGGTCAATTTCGTTTCGTTTTTTAACCCACCTGTGCGTGCACATTGTAGTGCAAGTAGATTTATAGTTATCGGCTTATACTGTTGTATATATGCACGTGTGCACGTATTATTTATGCAAGGATGCGCCGTGTGTATGTGTTGGTTGTTTTACGAATATCCGTTGCGTGTGACAACCATACATAAATACACACGACCACACATAAGCATTTACGAGTCACATACACAGCACAAAAACGGGCGTGATGCTTACATACATTTTGTTGTTGGCTAGAATCTGATTATAGTCTCGAAGATCCGCTTGGGTGTCTCGCTTCGATGACAAGTGTGTCTGTGGGCGAACGCATAACGTGGACACATGTCAGGGCTAAACCACATAGCAGTATACCCAAACAAGTAGGGAACAATGCAAAACGTAGAACTGATGACAGTGTCAAAGGCGACACTTGTACATTTGTGAGCACTGGAACTTCACAAACGGATTGAAATAGTAATCTACATTCTTGACGCATTATGACGTTAATGTGCGTTAGTGAACGAGTAGAGTATTACCTCAAGGTCAGAGCTGAAACCGTCCTTCGGTTGCGTGGAGTGTGACATGATGGAAGTTTGAGAGGGATGGTGTTGCACAAGAGACCGTCCGTGAGAGTGTGTGCAACCACTCCCAATAAGAGGTTTCAGAACATTCGAGAAATTGGCATTGGCTGTGTATAATAACGAGTGAAAACTCAGCTGAGCTACAACTAATCTATAAATGTAAAACTACTAACACGTCTTCTCTAGAGTAGAATCAATATCATTGTGGGAGAAGTAAATGACAAGTACTATGACTACAATACATATAAGCATGCGAGACACGGGGAATGAGCATTCGTACGTGTCACAAAGTCATATCTTTCAATATACGTCACAGGAGGAATAACAGATGACGTACAAGTTAATGCCTTCACCAACGGAGAGTTGGTTTTGAACAGGCCCATATTCAGCAAAGAACGTGCGTGGCAATCAAATGGTCAATCTGAACTCAGAAGCCGAATAAGAAACGTGAGAACGTGATCTGCACGAAGAATATGATGATTCGATTTTACCTCGTTAGCATTCTTTTATGTAGAGGTATCGAACGAGGAAGAGAAGCGATCGATCAGCATGGATGAGTCTGAGGAGGATGAGATGGTGTGTATGTGTGCGTGTTGAGTTCAGAGTGTGACAAGGAAGCTTCTTAGTCCACCAATAATATGCGTGCGTTCCGTGTACTTTTCTAAGTCTCATAGTGAAGTCTCATCGTGCGAGTATAGAGGCCAAGTTGAATAAAAAGGGGGGAATTTTAAGGGCAAGTTATGGGATTTTGAATGTCTGGTAAGTAGAATTTCCTCCTTTTTTTAAAAAGTCTTTCTGTGGAAGATGTAAAAACACGCACAATCGGTCTCATCGTGCCACATTTACAAAATTTTGTAAAAGGGGAGCCTATATTGAAATATTTTGGGCATTTGGAAGGGCTAAACAAACGTGAAGAAAGTTCGGTACAACCTACCTATAAGATGAACAAATCGAGTTACCATAACCGACAGCGCCCAATAAGATCGGCGGACTGATCATCTGACAAACACTGTGTTTCTGCTTTTATGTTTTGTATTTACATTCATGTATGTGTGCTTGCTTGCTTGTATATGTTTGCATATATATAACTTTATATATATATTTGTGTGTAGAACGCACCTATTGCTCTCAGAACACTTTCCATCTCAACAAAGTTATCGTGCAGAAATTATCTCGTGTGGCTTCCATCCGTTGCTTCGAAAATGTCACAAAGACCACGCGGACCCATTCGTGAGAACTCACTGTCCTCTTTTAAGGAGTTACAGATGTCCACTGCAAAGGCTGCTTTGGACAAAAGTTTGATTAAACTTTCTGACACTGCTGTTGATAAGCAGGCTGCTCAGAGTCACATGAAGCGCTTTTCTACACTTTTCGGACGTTACTTGAACAATGCCGAGCAGGATAAGATTCACTGGGACAGAATCGAACCGCCTCCGCCAGGCATGGTATGGCTGTTTTTCTCGCATTCAGGTGTACTCGAATTTCACAAGCCTGCGCCAGTGCTGAATACCGAGATATGTCTGTTACAGTTTTTATACAAACTTGAATATAATACATCCTGAGACTATGAATCATATACTGAGAAACCGAGATGTTTCCTGTCATTGTACTCATTGCACTATTTGAACACAGGTTTCGCTTTACGAAAGTCTCGCTAGTGTACCAGAGGATGCTATCCCTGACCTTTTAGAAAAACTAGTTGTTGTGAAGTTGAACGGAGGTCTTGGTACTACTATGGGATGCACTGGACCCAAATCTGTGATTGAAGTACGTGATGACATGACCTTCCTTGACTTGACTGTACGTCAGGTTGAGTGGCTAAACGAGACGTACGGCTGTGAGGTTCCCCTTATCCTGATGAATTCTTTCAACACGCACGACGATACCGCCAAGATTATTCAGAAATACTCTGCCTCGAACGTAACAATTCTGACATTCAACCAGTCACGGTTCCCGCGCATCGACAAGGAGTCGATGCTTCCAGTCACTAACGAGTATGAGGGTGGCAATGAGAACTGGTATGTTAGCTACAATAATTGCGAAATACTACTTTTTCTTATAACAAGGACCAGAGAATTCGTAGACCTTCTTTAGAAAGCTCCGTTCTACCTGGAGATCAACCCCCCTTATAACATTCGAAGAATATGAGTTAACATATTGTGATTCCAAGACCTTTCTAAACAAATTTAATGTACGTGTTGCTGTCATTTGGTTTATCTGACTTGTCCAGGTATCCCCCTGGTCATGGAGACGTGTACGAATCCCTGAAGGACTCTGGTATTCTTGACGGGCTTCTTGCTAAGGGCAAGGAGGTCATGTTTATGAGTAACATCGATAACTTGGGTGCTACCGTGGATATCGCTATCCTACAACACTTTTCCAACACAGACGCGGAGTTTGCGATGGAAGTGACTCCAAAAACACAGGCAGATGTGAAAGGTGGAACTCTCATATCGTATGATGGACAATGCCGTTTGTTGGAGATTGCACAGGTATGTACGTCAATGTTGCTTAATATACTATATGTTCAATGTCGTAGTGTGTCAGTGATAATCAATTGTATACCTATCTCAAAATCAGGTGGAGAAAGATCACGTAGAGGAGTTCAAGTCCATCAAGAAGTTCCGTATCTTTAACACCAATAACTTGTGGATGAAGCTGGCCGCTGTTGACCGTATCGTCACGCAGAATGAGCTCGATATGGAGATTATTGAGAACATTAAGGTAAACCAACTATACTGTTGTGTAATATATTGCTCGGATGTAGATTTTGGTTCCTTTTTGGATACTGCGGTATTTTTTAAGCTCTTATCCTTATTTTCATTTTAGGCTATGAAAGATGGTACTAAGGTCATACAGTTGGAGCAGGCTGTCGGTGCTGGTATTAAGCATTTCAAAGGTGCTTGTGGCATTATTGTGCCTCGTACTCGTTTCCTTCCCGTTAAAACGTGTTCCGACTTGTTCGTTGTCAAGTCTAACCTATACACTATCCAACACGGTATGTTGGTAATGAATCCTGCTCGTCCATTCCCCACCGTCCCTCTGGTCAAGCTAGGAGATGGACACTTCAAGAAGGTGCACGAATTCCTCAGTCGCATGTCAGGTATACCAGACATTGTTGAGTTGAATCATTTGACTGTCACTGGAGACGTCACATTTGGAAAGGGAGTAGTCCTGAGGGGTACTGTTATCATAGTAGCAAACCATGGTGACAGAATCGATATTGCTTCTGGATCAGTTTTCGAGAATAAGGTTATTTCGGGTAACCTAAGAATCCTTGACCACTAGGTCAATATACATATTAGATCTTCGATATTTCATTTTTATTGTTATTATATTTCGACTTCGGACGTAAATCGCCACGAAAAGTAGATTACTGAAATATTTACCAATAAACAAGAAACATGTATTCATAGCTGTGCTTCCATCTTTCTCATCTCGTATACATAGCGATGGCGAGTAATGGATAGAAACATCTCGTAATAATAGATTATTTCAAATGAACGCCTTACCTGCCAAAATCATGCTCGATTCCATTTAGCGTAAGCAAACGTAGCAAGTACAACACCTAACGTTGTCAATGTGCCGATATAGATGGCTCCCTTTATGATCAATATAATAGTTTATAAGGATCTAATATGAACCTATTCGTACACATACTTCTACGGTTTTCCACCAATATACACAAATTTTCTCCACCGAGTCAGGCCTTGGCTTACAGATTAGTCCAGGCTCAGCACACATATAAAAATTCCTACAATTTTCTGCACATTGTATTATGTAACAAATAGATACCCATCAACTGGACGTACAATATAGTATGTTTTGTTTGAATGCTAAACATTCGAACTTGCAAATTTATTCCTTTATAATCTTAAAATTTGTGCTGACGGAATTCCTGGCATGATATCCCTTCAGTTCATGTATAATCACCGTTCCGTGTACTATCGGTACATCTATGGCCACGCATATATCAGCAATAAATGTTTACGCTGAACCAGAAAAGTCGGCATTTGATCCAAGGCTTGTTTACAGTAGACAACTTTCGTCGCGAAACTAATCAAAGTGGGCAAATGCAACCACCCAACCAATGTTACTTACCAGGCACGTATGGTAAAAACGGTAACGTTGAATATTGCAATCGACACAGCCGAAGCCGCCTCCTCAAATATTGAATAATTCATATGATGGTTAACTTGGAATATTCAATATTTGCCGTCCAGCTGGTTGATTCGTTTTATAGCAGGATCACACAACCAATATATGGATGCACATACTGTGCATGCGTTGATGTGAGTCTCATCCTATCGTACGCTATATGTTGGATATAAATATGTGAATGTATGTAGCAATGCTGTTTCCAAGTTCAATCCAAACGACGTCTCTTGAAAGGCTTCAATCCTGTAACCGTCGTTGAACCTATAGTATAGAAATAATGGAAAAACAAACGTCAAACAACGATCGCCTCATATAAATCACAACACATATCTCGTATGAGGAAACAACCTGACTCTCAGCTCGTGCACATTTGAAGAGGAATGAATTACAGTAATACATGAGTACAACAATATGATTGTAGGTTCCCAATGTATACATTCTATGGAGTAGATGTGTACGAGATTACATGGTAGCTATTCTAGTCCGTCTGAATGGCTTTCCTACCATTGCTGCGCAATCGACGAAGCCCTTCTCGAATGTGTTTTGGTCGAAGGGCTCCAGTACCGCCCCATTCAGCTTGGACACTCGAGGCTACATATTATGGCGGGAAATAAAGTCCGTTATGACGCGATATAAGTAACTCATACAACGTATATAATAATCACACCTTAATTGAACAGATTTTGCAGCGAAACAGGACGTAACTCTTTCCGTCAATTCCACATGATTTTTGTAATATCGCCTAGCAAATACTCGCGATCCATATGTGCGAATACGTGTTATGTTAAGCAAGCAAACGTACCCGCTTCAATTACTTCACCACAGAAGATTTTGGTGATACCAGACATGACAATGACTGCTGTTGGCGGGACAGTGCTACCGGTGATTTGCGTCATCAGTCGTTTCATGGCCGCACGAGGAAAACCTGCACGTCGGTAAGACTCGTATCGGCTCATCTGTTCCTCGGAAAAGGACTCGAGAAGAAGACTGCGCATGTTTGGGGCACAAAGGTGATGGTGTTAACATAGGCAACTGCACAGATCACACAAGGTGGATGGATGCGTGCTTGTTGTGTGTATATATTATTCGTGTATATGTTTGTGTGTGCGTAACCCCATACCTCATCTTTTCACCTTCCTCGGGAGTAATGTTAGGTTTGAATGAGCGGTACTGAGGTGGCAACCTAATGACATCAGGTGGGAGAATATCCTCCTCTTCCTTGTCTTCATCATCTTCATCCCCACCCTCACCTTCAGCTTCAGCAGGTGGTTCCTGGTTTCAAAGTGACAAAATCGAATCAGTAGAAGTCATAATATTTCTATATAGAGTACGTTGTGATGTGAAAATATAGCGTACAAAGGCGTGTTTGAGAATCCCTGCGTTCGTTACAGTATTGAGTGGATGTTCGGTGAGTGCCAGTAGTTGTGACAATACTGCTCGTATGTGCATTCATATGCGTGACTTCGTTGTTAGTTCGTTCTACATTCGGCGAAACATCAAACGTAGCTAGTCGTTTGCAAGCAAGACTACATGCACTCATCTACAAATAACTACCGCCGCATTCCTCTCTTTTCTGCACTTCAGCTCTGTGATAAATGAGTAGACACACCTTTGCTGATTCGGATGTAACGTCAGTTGCAGGTTCATTTTCTTTGTCTCGACTCCCACTCCCCTCGTTACTTGTACTTCCAACGGTGGTTGATTCATCTGTCGCCGACTCTGTTTTTGACTTATAAGACGTACCTACAATCGCTTTATTTTCTAGGAGAGTATCTTTCACTACGACTGGTCCATCCGGAAGTACATTTTCAGACATGACGTCGACATATATATACAAGTATGAACTTGATGTATTAAACGGGGTACGGTCAAAAACGAAAGCGACAAGACTATGCCTGCATAAACAAGTGCATTTTATGATTGTCTTCTCTGTATATACACACACGTACAAATATGAAATAAAGCAGTTCAATGATTTGTAATTTGGATGTGTGTGTGGGGTGCGTGGTCCAGGTGTGTGTATGTGTATGTGTGTGTGTTTGTTTTATTATAAATAAGACTAGCGCTCGACAAATATATGAACTCGAGTTTTGGCGGGTGGAATGAGATACCCACGTGCTGCAGAGGGCACGTGGTTATTATATATCTCTGTACACGAACGGAGAACTGTACACTCATATACTATGCGTCGTCACTGTGGGAGACCATGAAGGCTAGTCAGGGAAATATGGAAGCTAAAGTAAAGAAGCTAAACCAGGTATTTGACGTAACGCCGCTATGTTGGTTGGAGGGAGAAGGACTCGAGGTGTGACTATTCTCGAACTCTGCACTTGCTAGTCGAGAAAATGAAGATTTGGTGACTTTCTTTAAAGTTTAAACTGTTTCTGCTGCTCCTTTCCTGGCTTTAACAAACTCTTATGATAAGGGCCGCCCATCTTTATTTCCTCTCAAATCTAGCAATTCAACATCAACCACTAGATCCAATAACAACCGGGTTCCATATCTTCAATAAATTAGCTATAACCTGGTAGTCAAAGAATTTTATGTAACCCGGTCAGATAACTTTGTACCCTTCATAAAAAGAATAATGAATTTTGTCATATACAGTTGTCGGTAGATATTGGTAGCCAAGTTACAAACCTTTTCCGACTATATCAAGCCGCACAGATGACATATTGATTTCGTATATATTTTATGACTGGAGGACTCAAGTTCTACATCTAGGAATATGGCGGATAGTTCACAGGGGAAGTTTTTAAATCCATTTCTCTTAATATTTTTGTTATTGAAATTTCACCATTCTGAAGCCATAACCATACCTACTTTGTACCAGCGTTGTTCATTATAAACCGAGTCTATTTCCATGCTTCTCTCGTAGTACTTACACAACAGAAAATTTATGCAAGTGTCTGAAAGAATATTCATATTATTCACATCTTATTTTTCAACACACGATGCGGAAATCGTGTGATATTACAATCCAAGAAAAATTAAACGGATTTCAACATCTCGATGCCACGAGGATCACTTCATTTCTATTACGTTAAGGAAAAGTTTTTACAAAGAAGAAGACCTCCCCCCCTTAGCAATACACATCATTTCGATTCACCGTGCGTAGAATATTAACATGTGTTGGATAAATCAATTACCAAGCACAAAGCCCCACATTTGCATTCAACATCGCTCAATCCGGAATTCGTCCCGTCTGAAAAGCACCACAATATCAATATGTTATACGCTACTAGACCGTATGCATGGCACATACACATGAATGATCCCATCGCCTTTCGTGAATTTTTCCAAAAACAACAACGATATCATTATTGCTTGGCAATGATCGCATATGGCACATTGCTCAACATGAAATTTGTTTCACCAACTCACTCCAAGAACTATCCATGTGTTGGGGATAGCATGACTTACTTCGTGCATATAGCCCGGCAACATGCACTTAAGGCAACAAACTCGAAGGAGCATATGTTGTTATATCATGACTTGCTTAAACACCCAATCTGACAACTAAAGAGGCAACCTCATTCCAACATCTCATCACCCTCGTGGACTTCCTTCAAGCTAAGGAGTTCTAGATTTCCTTTGCCCTTCGTCTCTTTACTGATACTTTCGATGAGAGGACGGTAATTTCCTGGTTGGATGAGCCCAATCTGCAAGATGGTGATACAAGCCGAATGTCATTTAGTGCCACGTATCCGAAAACTCGTGTAAGAGCATGTGGTGGTGCGCACGCACGACGCATACAGATCTCCGTTTAAATTGTAATCATGTATGTGACTACGTTGAGCTACAAAAACATACCATGTCATACTCTCCGTTGTCCCAGTTCTCCTCTTGCACCTTGCTTACAAGTGTGATTATCTATATTCCATTATAAAAAATTGTTGCATAGTATAAAAACGATGGGTATATCTCACATAAGTTGCACAGAATGGATTGCGGATATACAGGAGCTGTTCATCTTCACATATACCATAATTGCATCACTGCAAAGTAGCAGTAAAACTCATTACAACTCAAAATAGTAAACTGATAATAAAATAAAAATACACGTATACATCTATATTACAAATAAAAAAGGCATACATTGGGCTTAGCCGTTTTCGCACAATTCTGAGGAAGAAACACTCGCACACGCATCTGTGCTCTTTCGATAGGAATGGCTTCCTGCAGTATTCTAATCACGTCAAGGGCCTACGAGCAACAAGAATACGTTTGTGCTATTGAGTCCTATTGTAATCTTGGCATCTTAGTGTCGGAGAAAATCAGTGAAATATTGATAGGTACATTGAATGCCTCAGAGAGCAGGTTGGTGAATGATAAGACATATAATTGTTATGAAAGTGTTATAGATGGCAAAGTGAGCCCATACACGAGATGTTATCCGTGTGCATAACATTGAATTGGGTAATACAATAAAGGAATGTATAAACATTCGCACTAATTGCACACGCACCTGTTGCTTAGAGCTGCGGTTAGGCTTGCAGTTGTAATGTGCTTCCTTCATAGACGCTTCAATAACTGTGTACGGGTATGGGCGATTTGTTTCTGGGTTTACACACATTTCAGCAACTGTAGTAGCTATGTCCCTGTATTCGTTCTCCAGGTTATGTCCGCGTTCTCGCTCACTCACCTGAAGCTGACCTTTCTCTAAGATCTGAATTTTATTTGCAGTTTGTTGAGTACGTGTTTACAAAGATTGATATTGTTCTGACAAAAATTACGAAGAATATTAGAGTGAAAAATGAATCTGCAAAAAAAAATGCACTAAGCCAAAGAGTTACCTCGACAAGAATAATTCATTTCTGCTTGCTAACTTTTTACGCTCAAATTCACACGCCCACAAAGACTAAAATACATCAACCGGTAGGATACCTCGAGAAGAATTTTGTGGTTATCATCTGTTTTAAAGCACTTCCGCAACTCGGCCTGCTTTGCTACTTCTCCCTTTGAGACATTATAAAAGATGGTGTCTATTTGTATAACCTCGTCAAGATCGGTTTCTCTGCGTACCGTAAGTATTAACACAACATGGGAGGGTGGAAGTGAGAAATAATACGTATTTTTGGTTTTATAGTACACAATTTGAACGGATAGTTATATACACTTATATTCATGCGCATATGTTGTAATAAACAGTTGAGATGAATGACTAAGACTCTTCATTGTACACACAGAGCACACGTACACATAAAACGCAAATGCTTGCTTACACTTTCTGTCTCCATGATGTAACTTTATTCTTATAGCAAGCAATCTCAAACCGCTTGCCGCCTTTCTTCAGACGCACAAGAGCAACATTGGTAAGACGAATCTGATTCACAGGGGTGTTAATTGGCATAGTGATGTGTGTAGGAGCGTGTGTAAGTGTGCGTGCAAGCGTGTGTGTACAAGCGCTTTTGTGTAGGCGTGTATGTGTATGTGTGTGTATACAAGCGGGTGTGTGTAAGATTTGGCAAATAAGTACGCGTAAGCGGGTGTGTGTGTGTAAGAGTGTGTAAATAAGTATGAGTAAGTAGGTATGTGTGTGTAAGTATGTGTGAGCGTGTCTGTGTAAGTATGTGTGAGCGTGTCTGTGTAAGTATGTGTGTAAACTAAGGCTGAACGTGCCACATACAAGCTTTTAATTGCTCTCTGATTAGGGGTCATGTGTGCAATATTACGGCCATGGTCCGATTAGACCGAAAAAAAGGTAAAACCACGCGAAATTCAAAGGAGGAGGAAAATCCCAAAACCCAAAACTTCAAAACCCAAAATCACAAAATCCAAAACAAAAAACTTCAAAATACCTATAAATAAACCCTATCCACTCACATCTTCCTCCACACCCAAAATAAAATACCAAAAACATACACACCAGCCAAAAATACGAGCCAAAAAACTCAAATACCCAAACCCTAAAGAACCCAAATCTCAACAACAAAACGTTGATCAAAAGATAACGGAAGCATGTCCTTTGTCTTTACTATCTAACTGTCTTCCGTAGAGACGAGCTTCACATATGCGTGTGTGTGAGACGTGCGTGCGTATAGTTTAATAAAAACAAAGCTAGCTTTATTGTATTGACTGTATACGAGTGCATGAGCCAAATGTGTGTGAACATGTCTTTAAAACATGTCACGAGATTCGTGATGCGTACTATTTTCTCTTGAATACACTGGATTTTTTATTAGGATTATATAGTTTTGCACAATCTTAACCCCGCTTTGCAAATGACTTCAACAACCGTCCTATGATCGGACCAAAGCGTAGACACGAGAACGCCTTCGAGTATATAAATTAAACTATCTTCTGAGATTACAAATTTAGCTCATTTTCAAGTTACAATATATACTTATGACATTCAGTAGTACATAGACAACCAAGACATGGTTGTTTCTTTATTGGACGTTGACTTGATGCAAACCATTATCACTACCTAAATCTCTCCATAAGTATATAATAGTTTTGGGCTATAATTTTTTAACATGTCCATTCTGATGCGTTTCTCTGAAGGTTATTCATCTGCAACGGGCCATGATCCCACCGCTGATTCCCAGCGATAAAACCTTGGCGGACTATTTTGGCCCTGTCTACAGTTAAGCCATGTCTCTGAATACGAACGTACACGCCTTCACTCGCAGAAGCCACATCATAAGCCGATTTACGGTCAACAAGTCGTCTAATCGACTGTAATGACACCTCCTTTATAGGTTTGTTTAACAGCAACGGAGTAGTTGGGATTCCGGACCCTTGTAACATGTTCTCCAGCTCTTCTCTAGAGGCAAACGTGTTTGTGAGTAAACACCTTAAGTCAAAAGCTATAAAGTATGAAGGCAGTTCGTTGTAGCGCACTGAATGCGTAGCGTATACCCATTCACCATATAGAATGGTGTGTTGATCTCGTAGTACGTGTCTAATGCCGTATTCGTGGTCATTTTGCCATTTTGCGAGTTTGTGAAATTGTGCGTGGTCAGCCGAGCACACAAAGTGCGAACGATTTTGGGCTACGATAGTATACCCGTCTTCATCTAACCGGAATCCCATATTGGCACCATCAATTTTCTCCTCTACACATACTGTCGTACACTCATTGTAGCCATGCTCTTTTTTTATATCATGTTTAGCAAACTTGCGGTTACGCTTGTCTGACGATAAGTCGGTACAATTTTCGAATGAATTTTTCTCATCACTATAGCCCGCCAACCATGCTGTACCGTCTGACGTGATGATATCGTCACTAGTTGCTGCGCCCAAGTCGAACAAATGGCGAGTACGAGGGAAACCAACAACTACAATGGAAGGTGCTGCACACGCACTCTCACTATCACCCTGTCGTAAGTTTGTGTAACTGCCATTACCTTTCACATCTGGCATGATCGTACACCCCCATGCCCGCAATAGTTTCTCTGCGTCGTCATCATTCACAATAGTTTCAATCCCAGCAAACCCCTCTGCTTTGGTAGGGGTCTCAAATGTGATTGCCATGGACTCAACAACGCGTTGTGCGCGTATACCAGATATGTCGCCCACATGCGACTGCCTCGCAGCCGCTCTATTTGCGCACGATGTGGAATTGCGAGAGAAATAGATTAGCGTGACATCACTAGATACCAACCCAGCATTTCTCAAAGCATTACTGCGTGCTTGTATTGTGGGTAAACATTTGTCTAAAATTGTTATTCGTGTGTTTGTGCTGTCTGAGAAAGTTGCGCGACTCCAAGCCTCCTCTGTTGCTTTCCGACCCAGTTCATCCTGATTGATATGACAAACAGATTCCGGATAATTATTTAACATCGTCAACGCAAAAGTAGACTTACCAGCGCCAGGAAATCCACATGTAATTAAAATCTTTGGTACCTGGTGTGGGACGCATTTCATGTATAATTTGCTATTCACTTGATTGCCGGATGCAAGGTGGAGAACACCATACAAACGCTTAAGCATAGTGACCTGTGGCTCGGTGACTAAAGCACGCCTCCCACCGGCTTTGACAGCCACCAATGCTTCGCTTGGTGACATCCCATGCTCAAGCATGAGTACACTTGCAAGCACAAGCGCAGTACGTCCTTTCCCGCCCAGACAATGCACTAAGACTCTACCAGATCTCATACTACCATCAGCTACCTTTCTTCTGTGCAACAACCCCCTTTGTATGCATCTACAAGCAAGGACGAGATCCTCTAAATGCGCTGGTGCATGACGATCGATAATCGGGTAGTGGTGGTAATTGGCTCGAGAATCAATTGAGCGCCCAGCCTGTTGAACTTTATCACCCAAAGGATCCTCGGTCAACGTAACCACACGAACTACTCCTAGTTGCATTGCTGCTTGTATAGAAGATTCTGATGGACGTCCAGAACCCCACAACGAGTATCCATATTCCTTTATAGCAATCATATTTAACGGAAGTCGCAAAAGAGAAAGACTGTTGTTTTCATCTCTTCCCCACACCCCCTTTTCTGCTATTGCTCTGGTAAACCCTGCACGTGCTAACCACAATAGTCGACTGTCATTCTTCTCAAATTTCGTATTCATCTCGGCAAGACGATTTAGTTCCAGGTGTAATGTGCGACGATCGTCTTCAGTCATGAGAATCTCATCTTCGTTTTCGACATCGTCGTGGGAAACAACCACCTTTCTCATCCGAAGGTACAAGGCCTCGACTGGATCTCGTACCCTCAGTTCATCTTCTAGCGCTAATATTTGAGCTTGTGGGGCTTTACGGATCATGGACGAACGTAGAGCCAAGGATAGACAAACAGTTCTCCAGGAAATAGAAAGACTCCCTTTTCCATCAATTGCATCTAGCGTTGTGGCGGTGCGAGCCAGTGCAAGACAAACCGACTCTAGTCTTTTGAGAAGAACTCGTCTCTGCGCAGTAGAGTGTATGTACCATCTGCACTTGATCACAGCCAAGTCGTGTTGCAACAATGTACCAACTCCAGTATTTCCATCTCCAGTCATACTTACGGTAGATATTGAAGCCGAAGTTTGGGACATTTCTTTTGTATGGGGATACATATCACCTGCCCAAAATAATATTGTCGACAACCCTTTATTTACTCCAAATGTGTCATGCTTGGAGAACCCTAAAGTGATGTGAAGGTCGTAAGGTTCCAACCCGTTCGCTAAACGTAGACTCATCAACAAGGAAGATTGGACACAAGCGTACATGCATGATTTTAATTTACCTAATCCCACAATAACCACGTCCGCTTCCGTCACTTTTATACCATCAAAATCATCCTTATTCTCTAAAATACTGAACTCGTCCGGGTTTACGACAGTAAGATGCCATCGCTCTTCCAAGTTAAGATGGTCTTCCGGAGAATCTCTTGCTACCTGAGATGCTTGCCAGTCCGCCGGTACATGCATACAAAAACGCTCGAGCAAGTTGATGTGAGTCTCGAAACGAATCGGCACAGATACTGTACCTCGTCGAGTGTGTGTTTCGACCCCGTTGTCGTTCATTTTCGTTGCATGTGCAGTGACCTACTCGTTGCATGTGCAGTGACCTACTCGTTGCATGTGCAGTGACCTACTGTAATAAAATATATCTCAACTTGATTAGTTTTGTCTGTTTGCAATTATACAAGTCATACAAATGCATATCTCAGCAAACTCATACATCTGCGACCAACGACAGTTATATTTATTTCCGCAGGGGCCAGTGTCTCCGTACGTGTGTGTTCGTTTATGTTCACTGATGTTGCCGATAAGGCTCAGCGGACGCCGAACACGTACACATAATAGATCTGCCAATCACATGGCACCTCACAAGAGCATGTGGAATCGTATACTCACATATCTTCAGTTGAAGCGTTTTCGTAGTGTTACTTGTTGTTGCACTTCGCACGTATTCGTTGCCTCGTTTGTGCTCCAACCATTCATTGATCAATCGTTACACACCGTTACATAACCACAGTCCTGCTTGAGGGCATGGACGCCAGTAGACTGACCATGTTTGCAATGAATGGCCAGTAAACCTATGTTTGCATTGCAGTTTCCATATCCACATGGCCACATGAAAAGACAGAAAGAGATACATAATATCTGTTCCTCATATTGCTTTGTTAACGTACTAAGACGTATGAGAACTGACCAATCTGTATCCAGTTGCGAATATCTACGACGAAAGTCGTCGCATATGTCACACATATATACTATTGCACTTACCCACATGCATGTCACATGCCGTCAACAAACGAGCCACGGCGGTCGTCACGAAAACGGCTATACAGTGCAATAGTTCCTGAATGGGATGCGGGGCGTGTCCGTCAGGTATTGGAACAGAAACGTCGCATACTAGTGATTAGCGGAGCAGGTTTGTCTGCCAGTGCAGGATTAGCTACATTTAGCGCTGGTGGTGGATACTATGAGCAGGCCAAAACAAAGTATGTCGTAAAGGATGGGAAGGAATTGTTTCATTATAGGTTCTATGTCAATCACCCTGCGCAATGTCAGGCCTTTGTGGGTGATATTGCGGCTGCCGCGAGAAATGCCAAGCCTACCTTAGCTCACCATGCACTTGTGTGCATGCACAAGGATCGGAACGCACTGCTGCGACACTACACGATGAACATCGACGGTCTACATCAGGCCGCCGGGGCAGCAATGTGGGATGGATTTGTAAAGTATGCTACAGATAGAAGCGAAGGCAAAACTGAACAAGAACTTATTAAAGATGAAAAGAATCGTCCACCTGTTGGTACGACGGTAGAATTGCACGGCACCGTGCACGAGGTGGTTGAGACCATGTCAAGGACAGTAAGACCACTGGATGATAAAACACTCCAGTTGTTTCGTGCACGGAAGCCTGTGTGTGACCCTTCGTCAGGACGACCTTTCCGATTCAAAGTGCTTCTCTACGGTGACAAACAAGGTGACGCCATCACCTCTTCGTCGATCTTTGAAGTACTCAAGGTAAAGGCACTTTGAAATAACAAGCATGTGAAAATTTATACGTTTCAACCTCACCAGCAATAGTAGTATTGTTCCCAATGTTTACACCGCTACCTCCTGGATTGACACACTACCTCACCTACACACTACCTCCTATACTGACAGGTTGACGCCGCTCAATGTGATGCTGTGGTGTGGTTGGGAGTCAGTTTTGTGCAACCTGCGTCGTGCGAGTATTTCCGCCTTGTATCGACGTGTCTCCGCAGAGTGAGCCATCATTACAGCATACCACAGTTGATTATTAGTCCGAACGCGAAGGACGCGTTGTCGAACCTGTCCTCTGCCGTTCCAATAACTGATCTCTCCGTCGAAGCTATCACAGCCACAGCCGACGATGCTCTCGCGTGGGTATGCAATATCCACAAACATGAGGTAAAGAAAGGAAGGTTAGATATTTAGATGTGCTTTCCTTTTAGATGTACTTTCTTTTACAAGAACCTGTTTTGTGAGTTCTTTCATCGTCAGTGGCCTTGTCTTATCCGAGTGGAGCTGATTACTGTATATCTTACATTGCTGGGCGGCGTATTAACCGGCACGGGCGTTAGGTCTGTTAACTACCGCCGAAGATGTCGTGTGGATCATCGATGGCCGTCTGTGAACATTCAAGTTGCATTGCATATGTAGAACTGTTTATCCAGGATGTCCTTTGAGATATGGAAATAACTATAGTGAATTATATGATGTAAACGTACATCTTGAGTTCCTTTTTGCGTTAAAAAAAGTACCAGTCTTTCACTTGAAATTATGCAAACAAAGCCTGTTTCGTGTATTTAGAGATATTCTGTATACATGCTCAAGGCCGTTATGTTATGCCATACTCGAAAGTCAATTATCGCATATAAGTCTCATATAATCACAACGGGATCGAGAGTTATTTATGTTTTGAATTGCTTAGTTCATGAGCTCAACTACGCAAGTCAATATCTCTATTTTCAACTCAGCGGGTGAAAATATATCAGCGCAGTAAAGCGGCACTTGCTGGTGCCAGTAGATCTTCGTATTCCGCCAGTTCGTCAAGCCATCCCAACGCGTCCAATAGGCGTATAGCACCACTATGTTTAGCAATGTTTGCAATCGTATAAACATAAAATCCCCATTTTTGATATGGCACAACAAGACAGTAACCAGATACATATAATAAACGAAGTTGTCGCGTACCTGTCACATGAACCTTCAAGTAAAATATCTGATGAATCAGGGCCATAGTTCATCCCCACCTCTTTGCCGACTGCCTCTTTATTCACTACCAAGCGCGGCACACTATTGCGCATGAGGCTAGGAACTCTATTAGCTGGTCCTACGGTAAGGCTAGTACCAGCTATGATTAATAAGTCAGATTTTTCTGTGTCTTCCTCAATGTTGGTGAAGAATTCCTTTGGTAGACTGCGGAACGACGAATGTGAAACATAATGGGATAATAAATAAAATATATAGGTGTAAAGACGGTTGAGTGAGTGAACGATTGGGGTATTCTAAGAATGCGATATATATAACTTACACGTACAAGGAAAACGTTTTCCATCACAAACTGCTACACTCTAATTGTATATTACGCTGTCGTCAACTCGAACACAGATTGCAGTTAAGCGAGTATGCTTAGGAACCCGAGTCTAAAGGTGTATTCACAACCATATGCACTACACACAGAACATGAAATTCTGTAAGTTGTATACAAGAAAATATTCTACCATGGAGTAAAACATAAGCTTGGCCAATTTTCATGCGTACAATGCATTTAATATGGTTCGTTCCAAAGGAACGTTATGCATGAGATCATTGTATTGCAAATCACACCTTCTCCCATATAGTACAGTGTTGGGCTTTACCAATGGTTTGTGGCAACTGAGGCATTCAATAGGCGTCGATTCTAGTGGTGCATGTATATCCCCACTATCATATATATCTTTGATTTGCGTTCTCACCTACACGTAGGACAGTACATAGTTGTACGTGTCAGGACATCTATATGCATCACAAATGTTAAGATCATTCTGGCATTTTCGCTTTATTAAGCTACTACCGTGTGATTCTTTAAAATACATGAACCATGAACAGTACCAGCTAGTTACATAATCGGCGTATATTTGAGTATTAAGGTTTATTCTTGTATATAGGAATAATGAAGAGTACTAAAGGCACACAAGTATGAAGCGTAAAGATTGTAATATATAAAAGCACAACTCAAAGAGCGATTCGTAGCATTCCTCTATACAAACCTTTTCACGAAACTCCTCCGCGTTCGCATTATTGCCACAGCCCTCACAGCTTACCGTCATGAGTGATCCATGCACAGAAATGATCTTTGACGATGGTACCCCAGTCTTGTAATCCAACCCGTCTATTAATTTAACCAACATGCATGCAAACAAGATATCATCACGTACGCAAACGCAAAAGTTAAACTCGGACGGAATACAGCCACACGCCACCGCATACATTGACAACTACACTCTGCTAGTGTAAGTAATGTTTAAACCAGGAATTCCTGGACAAGTGTGTATAAACATTTCGACACAATTCTTAGTGAAACTACGAAGCCATACTTCATTAGTATTTATTCTACTGTGCGACTACTCTATAAAATAGTAAAACAGATAATTTTGGTTTGGAAGTAATATTCGACAATAACAACAAAATCAGCCATGTCGAAGCTGTAGCTAAACGTAACCATATTCGCGCATATGATATTGACCGTGTACGATTAAATTATAGCACATGTGACCTGTCACACACTGTGTGAATACTTGTATAGCTCTTCATGTTCTGGACAGTGATCAAATACTTGTGTATCGGCTGCATGAAATCAAAATAAATACACACCATGGAAGAGAATTGCAAATTGTATATGGTTGTGCCCTCACAGATTCTTTCGTGTAAGTACAAACAACATGCCCAGACACACAACTGTACGTACAAACCTATATTCTGTGTGTATATCCGTCGCAAGAGTTCCTTCTTATGAAACAAAGATGCGAGAGCATGTATGAGGGTGGGTTGCCACTGATTACCGCCTAGCCCTAAAATAAACGGTCGACGCAACTCAAGATACGGGAGTTGTGTTTGCCGGAATAGCGCGAAGCTGACAACATGTGTGGGGTCATCTTTCATTTGTTGCCTCTGATTAGTTCGTATATAATAGTTGTTAATATTTGTTCTGATGTGCATTGCAAAAAAAGGGAAGAACAAATATTAATGTTCCATACAAACCACGTGTATACCGCAAATGTAACTACACACTTGAGCGGAAGTGGCAGTCAAAAGATCTGGTTGAAGAGTATCGTACATGCCCCCTGGACTGCGAAAGTCGGGAATCCCAGCGGCAACACTGACCTGAAAAACGAGACCATCCATGCCCACGTATAAATTTTAATGCGCAATATGTGCTGTACAACACACTTGGACACGACATATAGAATTTCGATCACATATTCATATTTGGCCGACTTTTTAAGAATCTACAAGGTTGGCATAACATACAGGGATTTGATTGGAAGTATCGAGTTTGATTCTCTTTACGCACCGAATACAAATCTATCAAGAAACAGCTCGTTCTGATAAGAACACAAAGAATACACAAAATATTCACGTGGCATACATGAAACAATTAACAAACACCTAAGCACATTTTCTTCCCCAGTATTGTCAGGACATGTATAATCCATTCATTGGAAATAATCAGTACGAATAAGACAGGTTTCACGTGGAACCTTAAAACCAATACATCTTACTGGTATTTCCTTGACAATGAAAACGGCTTAATTGTCTATAAACGAATATCTGTCTGATAAACGCTACCAAGCAACATAAAGGCAAGAGATTATGAAACACACCCCCGCGCCAGTTAGAAATACTATATTGCGGCATTGACCAGATAATATCCTCTTAGCCAAGGTCTCAAGATCCAAAGCACGCTTCATTTTGACATGCTATTAATTGTATGCAAGGGATCATGTACACTTGTGTGATAACAGAACAGACATTCAGCCAAGATAGTTGATTTGCTCGAAAGTGTAAAACACATAAGTGAGTGCCTTCCGGACAGCTTATTTGAAAAATTTGACAAGTCCAATGCGGTCGCCAGTATTCTGAACGAAAAGAAAGGGTGAACGAGTGTGTGCTTGTATGTGGGGTGTATGCGTTTGTGCGGTGTGTGTGTGTGCTGTGGTGTGGGGGTGGGTGGGTGTATGTGTATGTGTGAGTGGGTGTGTCTGTATGTGTGTGGTGTGTGTGTGTGTGCGCTGCGATCGCGTGTTATCAGCGCCATCACTCAGAAAAAAAAGGAATTGAAGGCACACTTAGCAACCAGAACACAACACTTCTCCCTTCATTGTACACCTCTTCTTCTGTTTCTCTCTACTATATAGACCACAACATGCCGCTCAGGCCTTTCGCATGACTCGACAGTGCGTTCACGTCTCAACACTTTGGTAAAACGTATGCTGAGGAAGATGTTCTCATTGATAATAAACACGAGACTATCGCATCTACAGACGAAGCATGAGCACTGTACTTCAATTTATTGGTTCGAAAAAAATGCCGTACCTTTCGATGAGATGCCCAATGATAAACGCGATTGTATGAGAAGATGATATAGCATGTTGATCCTAGATTTTAAAGTTAGGACATTCTTTCTTCACCCGCGGGGTAGCAGAATAATATGCACTTAATAGCGCAAACGTTATGGTTGAGTAAATAAAGATAGGTCTGAGTTGTAATCACTGCTAGTTTGTATAGTAATTCATGGAGTATATTTTATTATTTTGGAAGTATAATTTCTTTGTTTTTGAACCTGATATACGTAGTTCGTTCGTATTAATGTTTACTTCAATAGTCATTCTAGGCATATATTCATTTGAGCGCATCTACGTTTTCCGTATTTCATGGGTGCATGTTATAAATATCATTGAACGTAAAAATATATTATTTACCCATGGATGTAGGCAGGAGGTTTATACATGTAAACCTTATTGGTAGCAGAAATATATGCTCTTCAACAAAGTCACTGTCGCCCCGTCTGTACGCAATATATACTACATAGGGTTTAGCAGATAAATTTCGGTTCCTCTCGCCAACACAGTCTGGCTACCATCACACTATTTTACTAGCGCTCGAGTGACCTTGAGCGCGTTGGTCTCTTCTACATACGAGTGTAGCTTCACTTGATCGGTGTAAAAAAGACTTCTAGATTCTAATGCACATCTGTAGGGACATAGTAGTGACGATAGACAAGAGTGCGCTCACATTGGAGTTCTCACATGTGTATGTGATTGCGTTGAAGGAAGGTTACTCATTGGTTCCGACGCAGGGATAGCCATATGGAAGAGTGAACTATATATATTACGGGAGAAACCATGGTTGATCTTTTCGCGTCTTTGCTCGTCGGCGTTAACCAACCTTGCGGCTTCCTGCGATTGATTTTGAATCGGTGCAACCCAAAATCGAGAAGGCGGGAGTTCGCGAGAAACGGGGATAGTCATTAGGAGAGCAAATAACTTTGAAGGAATTAACATGCAAGCCATAGTGGTTTACTAAACTGAGGTTTGTATGTGAATATGTCGTTGCTCGAGGGAAGTGCGACTATCAACATACGCACCGGTGGGTGAGGCAATACATGCATAAGAAAATGCAAAATGGTCAAAAACGTAGCCCAAATGCTATCAAGTTACTCCCGAAAAAAAAAAAGTGTTTAAATGATTACGGCGAGGGCCAAATTTTACAAAGAACAGAGGATAATAGAAACAGAGCTCTACAAGCATTGTATCTTCTTATAAAAGAAAGCTCAATACAACATCTATACAAATACCATATACCAAAACGAAGCTCTCCCTTTCTATGTCTGAGAACATGATCCACTCCCAGTTGGCATGATTATTACAATCGAACTTTCTCTGTTTACGAAAGGAAGCAATTGATTGTTATGACGATTGCTGTTGTAAAACTCACCGTTATGTAGTGTTGTGGTCGCCTTTTATTAAGGTGAATGAATAGTTATGCGGTAAGATAATGGATATCTAACTGTTAAGCATCACGAAGCATACCTACATGCTCAAATATAAGGAAAACACAACACACACAATATCTACATACAGGTCTTCTGTACAGCGACTTACTCTCCTTTGGTATGTGCGTTTAATGCTGTTTCCAATGTAATATCTGCAAGAAGTACGACACAAAATAATAGAACAAAGTACACGATTTCCATTGCCATACGTACGCAAACAAGACAAACTGACCTCTGTACAGCGACGATAGTCTTCCTGGTTTGGGGAGTGTTTGTCATACTTAGATGACAGCTTTGGTACGTTGATTGCTATTGGATAAGAACACAATTCGATTTTATCTTGCTACAGGAGAAAAAAATACAAATTGTACATTTAATAGGTGCACTTGTTGATGATTTCCGCTAAAGCACTATAGTGTTTGCACTATACCAGTACAACCATGTATGAGTTGGCAAAGGTAATGTGTTGAATGGATTTTATATATAGAACTTAATCACTCAACTTGCATGAACATAATGCAGCAGATAATTGTATATTTTAAAAACAATACAGTCTATTGTATTCACATTCGTACATGTACACAAAAACCTCATTGCTGAACTTTTAGGCGCAATACCTCATTCATTATATTAGTGCATTGCTTAACTTTGCGCAAGCGCGTGCAACTCTCTACTGCGTGCGTGTATTATTTAACACAAACTCGAGTATATAAAAACGTATATATATATGTCGGATCTTGTATTTGTACGGGTTCGTTTTCACATGAGTTTGATGTGTAGAGAGAATATTGGTTCGTAACAACCAAAGCTCTATACTAACTCTTGCCTCAACTGGCAACACATAAACACAACCATTATATAAACACACTCGTTCGTACTTGGACATACGTACTTTTGCTTTCCACTTGAATTTACTATGAAGTGGACAGGTATTCTTGAGGTGACGGCATTCAACATCCGGTTGAGATTTGCCCACGTAAGAACAGTATCGGTCAGTCATAAGTGAGTACGGAAATGCATTGTAAACACCCTGCGGTACCTGCAGGGCTTCATTCTAGGCGATCATAAATGAATACGAGTTTAGATTTTAAGTTAGTATTATTATACATGTATTGAAGAAGCTGCATAAATTCTTCTGTGTTTCACTGATGCATTCATTTCACATATATATTTTATGGAGTGAATATATACACCATTCGTCCACATACCAGAAAATGTCAATCATATACATTACTTGATACTCTATTGCGGGAACAATTTGTACACGATTACATGAACACTTACATTTTGAGATATTTACCTACCTTTGCATAGCAGGAGAAGAGATGCCTAGCCATAGTATTTACAGTTACCAGTTTCCCACATAGCATACACATATCGTGGTCGTATGCTGAATGACTCACCACTCCCACACCTCTAATTGAACTTTTATAGCACGAAACGTCACTATGGGTATTTCTGACACGACGATCTACCAGAGTCGTGCCAGTTTCACTGTCTTGCGCACTACTATGTGTATCGCTGTCACCATTTACAACACGAGCCACAACCTTGGGCGTACATGTCTCTTTACGTGCAGGTATGACCGTGTCTGTGTTCGTTTTTTTGTGCGAAGGGGCTGATACACATATTGGCATCAGTTCTGTTGTGTTAAATGAGACAGCCTTAATTTCTTCATTGTCCATCAAGATCGCTTGATGGTTTTCTGTTTCTAAATCAGTGTCCGTTGCTGGGGTCTCAGCAGTACACGCACTTGCAGACGAATACGTAAGTGTACGTGTATTGGTATTTTTTGTTATGTTCTCATGTTTGGGCTCGTACGCGCTACTATTGACATCGGTATTCGATCTAATGACCTGTTCATTCTCGACGATTTTCCACAAAATATGACCCACATTACAATTTCGCTCGATAGATCTGGATTGCAAATAAGGAACAGGAATAAGGAGGGCGGATGAAGGACTAGTGCTTGTATGGAAGACTTTACGTGCATAAATATACTTGCAATTGTAATTGCAAGACCAAGGCTAACTATATATGTCCTCGTGTCAGGGATTGGTAGAGCCTACATACGAACACACTTTTGTAAACGTGATTCTTCATCCTTGAGAGTTTCCATAACTCGTATGTGTTCTGGTAACAGGCTCTCCTCTTTTGAACTCCGTTCTTCATCTACGTGACGGGTAGCTTTGGCCAATCGCATCATCGCTCGCATTCGAAGTGTATTAGTGAGGAGTGCACATTGGTGGCTGCAGTACTTTGTCCTCGGTCCCGCTGTTTTTATGATCGCATGGAGGTGGACATGTGCACATGTATTTATTTTGGGTGTCACTATATTTAATTTAGAAGCACGTGTGTTATTGTATGTAAATACCACTCAATGCATATGCAGTTTTTTTAAAACACAGCATGCAAAACCCACACATATCGGAAACTATATATATTACGTAAGGTTTCGTCTGTTTTTGTGTGCATTTGCGAGTGTGTGTGTTTGCAAGCATATACGTGTGCAATTAGGCGTGCGCTTATTATATGTATGTATATGCGTATGTGGTACGAATATGTGTATAAAACACACACATACGCATGCACGAATAAAAAAACTACACACATTCATTCGCTTGCAGGAACATACATATGCGATCATTGCGTACCTGCCCTCGTACACTTGTGGTGAGTGCATATTTTCTGATCAGTCTGCTGAGCACCTTCGGCTACAGCATTCTCATTCTCACCCTCATCCTCACTCATCTCCTCTTTCTTCCTATACCGAATAAACAAGTACCGGTTATTTACCAAGCACTGAGGGCAGTAAAATGCGTCTACATTCCGCAACGCTTTATCCGTCGTATTAATGCATGCAGAATGAAACCATTCATCACATGAGTCACAGGCAATCATAAATCGTTTCACATCGTAAGGCGTTTGACAGAAACAGTATAAGTTTTCTGCTTGTTTTCTCACTCGCCGCTGTTCGAGCCTTCTCTTCGCCCTATCTTCCTTCCGTTTCTCTTTTTTGTCCATCGCTTGCTTTATCAATAATCGCTCTTTTCTCCGCATTCTGTTTTTCAGTTTCCGTGCCTCTTCCATGGCTTCATGAGCTTCTTCTGCTACCTTGATGTTCATGCTTCCATTGTCATTGCCATGGCTATTGTCATTATAACGCTTCTTGCTAGTACTATCTTCCTCCAGGTCACTCGGATCGTCATCTTGCATTGTTTCATCAACACCTTCGATAAGTGAACAAATGACTTGTCAATCATATGAAATGTGCGTGCAATACACATATGCATGACATGTCAATTAATATATATATATCACGCATGCTCCTGCATGATACATGAATAAATATTTGAGTGCAATAAAGAATAGTCCATTAAGCACACGTACAGGAACAGATCATAGTACCATACTTTGACTTCTTGACAGTGAACTCGCAGAGGCCAAATAGCTACTATTTAAGCTGGGGACAGCGATTTTGTGCCCCGTTTCTTCTACATTTGTACCCCCCATCGCATCTTTTTCAAGGCTACGTACCACTGATAAATGAACTGTGGTGTGCTTCTCATCTACATTCACACCTTCATTTGAAAGTTTCTCAGTTTTCGCACGGGAATCTTTGCTGCGGCTACGCCGAGTTGTCTCGGTAAGAAGAGATAAGTCAATGGTTTCGAACTTGGGCAATGTTTTTCCACTTTGACCACTTTGCTCACTCTTTGTTGTCATGGTAATGGTATCAACATGTACGGGAAAATGAGCAGTCTCCGTTGATCCCGTCATAGTCTCAGATGAGGATTGTTCCGAGATTTTATTTTCTATGTAGATCTTCTTAGTTTGGTTGCTCCAGCCATCTTGAACTACAGTGTACGTGGGGGTCGCAGCGAAAGTTGCACGTAAGGGTAACCAGAACGAGAATGTAAGTTACATAGGTATCTATTCGAAATATGAATGGATGTGGAATTTAGGGTTAAAGTGGCTTGACAGTGCGATGATACGAGCGAACTTGACCGTCAAGTTTTCATGATTAAGGCAGTGAATACAAACTTGATGGATTAAAGAATGAACTTTTAGCCTACAACAAATATGATCACAACACAAACATTGAGTGGAACTTACCTGATGGTCATACTTGATCTCACTTTTCAGATCACAAACATACACTAAATTACATTGTAAGTGAACTATGAACCGCAATGATTACTTCTTTAGTGATGTACGTCCATAAAAACGAACTGTAAAACAATTTTATGTTAAAAAAACAGTACGCATCTTGACCTAATCTAGTCGTCGTACCTAAACGAATTCATAGTACATCTCAAATTTCCTTTGCTCGAGATTTTTGAGAAGCACTGCAGGTATTTCTATTCTACCAAGATATATGTTAAATTAACCAGTTAGAGTTCAGTGTGTAGTAGAACTACATTATAAATTCGCGTGCACAAATTCACGCAATGAACATACAAACACACTCAGATTCGCAAATGCAAGTAATAATACACATATACATGTTTCGTGCAATGCTACATTCATATATTTTAAGGAAAATCACGCTGCAAAACATGTGAAAAGCTCCAACAAGTACAGTTCTTGGACAAATATACCAATCACTCACTCATATATATGATACTGGGAAGTAATCATGTTTCACGCACACAGATATTTGACTATACGTATCCATAGTCTCACCTGGATCTTCAAACCTCTCATTAGGATTTGATCGTGTCATCGTTTTACAACACAAAGACCGATCTGAGATTACCCTATTTGATTGTACACACCGTTTTTTAGGTGTCATTACCGTGACTTAAACTGATACAAGGAGAGTTCTTCATGTATACGAAGATAGTGCAGTTATACATATATGTGATATACTTGGCACACATATGTGCGCATGTGTGTGCGTACGTGTGTGTGCGTGTGTGTGTGTGTATGCATATACGGCTGTTGGTTATATGTAAAACAAGTGAACGAAGACAGTCTTCCGTTGTCGTACAAAGCGTAGTTCAGTTTTAATCATAGACCAATGGAATAAGTCCATTGCAAACACAGAGAACATTAGTATTAATGTATTTAGCAACATTATTGTATAGACTAATTAAAATTCTAAACAAAACCAAATTATTAAAATATATCAATAGCATTCTTTTAACGTTAAATACATATATATTCTATTAATGCAAGTCAATGAAAAGCGAATATAAATTTATATCAATTCGATACTTCAGAACATACGGCCTTACTCACTTTTCCTCTTATTTGACACAAACAAAAGATAGATGCACGTGCATGCACAAATCGATACATCATACACGTGCAACACTTAGGTGTTTTACATACACACGAACTTGAACGCGCACACCATACACGTAAGCACTCAAAAATCACGAATGCTGCACATCCGCGCGTGTTGTTACGGGCGATAAAGCAGCATGTGGAAGCATGTACATATGCTTCAATGCCGTGCTGATCTGACTTGTCAGTATCGGCGAGGATTAAAACGTGCCTTTCATTCAAACCGCGTCAACTCGACAAAGACATCGGATAATAATAAGTACTCTGATACGGTCTTACTACCAAGAACGAACTTTCCTCAACGAGCCGATGCAGTGAACCGCGAGGCGCAGATTCAGGTATACTTATTCACAGCTGTATAACATAATCCACCATGTTTCCGGCCACAGTGAAGGGAATGGTGAACAACAAAACTAGTACGACATGATAGAAATTTAAACGTTTGTACAAACACACGTATACATATGCAGTCCCACACATAAGACACGCCAGAACATTTACTCTATACAACAGTCCGTTCCATCTCTGTTGCATACTTACACTGCGCTCAACAGACCTACACTATCTCTTGCGCGGTCGACAACGACAGATGCTCATAATTATACTACGTGATAACCTATACAATCGGATACATGAACTTTTTCCTCATACGCACGCACTTGTACATCCCCAATTAAAGGATCGTTGTGTGACTGGTCTGTACGAATGGCAACAGAGATACAATACAGGCGATGAATTTGTGTTGCATGACGGTCCTCCGTACGCAAATGGCCCCCTCCATTTGGGCCATGCACTTAACAAGGTATGAACTTGAATACGATCATGTTAACATCATAGTACCCATATTCACACCTACGCATATCTACTTCCACAAGCAATTCGTATACTATGAGTTTTAACACTAGTCCTGCACTTAACACGATACACTATTGTTGATAGATTTCTACATGCTTGTGCGCGCTTTTGTTCTCTCACGTATACACAACATACTTGCACGAGCACGTTGTCATCACTCTTTCTCTTTCACTGGTACTCCCATACGCACTCACCATTTTTCAGCCCTAGTAAATATGCCATACACAATATGCGTGTATCTCTTACTGACATAGTGAAAATCAAAAGAAATAGTATAGTCTTCTACGACATATGCACATACGCACGCATATACGATACTCAATCACACACTTATATATCAGATTTCGAAAGATATTGTGAATCGATATAAAGTCATGACCAACCACCGGGTCACCTATATTCCTGGCTGGGATTGTCATGGTCTGCCTATTGAACTTAAAGGTATATGTGTGAGATATCAGAAACAAATGATGTAAACAATTCCATGTATAATCGAACAAGAGAGACATACTTACGCATTGTGTACACAATGTATATAGAAATGTATTCATGCCCTTCATTGATATCGATCGGGAAGTGCGCGTTATATACGGTACGCTTTTCTCCTATAAATATTTCTTTGTGTACGTAGAAAATTGTCTTCCGCCGCTTCTGAGTGGTTTGTCTGCGATGTTGATTAAATATTTTCTCTCTAGTAACAACTATCGTTCTTAATTTGATTTGTTTTCTAAACTCTTTATGTTTATGTAAAACAGCCATGGAGGCAAAGAAGAAATCCAATAAAAAGGCAAAAGTAAAGACTGACATGTCTCCAATGGCTATCCGATCAACGGCCCGCGAATTAGCCGCATCCACTGTCATAAGCCAAACCGAAGGGTTTAAACGATGGGGAATCCTGGGAGAATGGGATAATCCCTACAAAACTATGGAACCCGCTTATGTTGATCAACAGATTTCCGTGTTTGCAGAAATGTTTCGAAAAGGTATTTATGTGCGTGTGGCATATGTATCTTTAATTTAAACATACAGCTATGTGTGCTAAAAGTTCATATATGTTTGTGTACATATCGTGTACGCTAAGTTTTGTACTTCAAATCGGCGCATTCAGGTAGGTATTCTACGTTCAATTGGCTCGTTTACACGGTCACATTCATGTAACGATACTTCAGTGAAACGGAGAAACCATGACGAACAAACGTGCACCAGCATATTCGAATGTGCATATGTATATCTATGTGTGTATATAGTCGTGTATATACTGTATGGAATGCGTGGTGTAAGAATTTAGTAATATGCATGTATCGCACATACTCACATTTCGTACGTGTTCAGGGTATATTTATAGGGCATACAAACCTGTTTTTTGGTCACCGTCTTCGAGAACGGCACTAGCCGAAGCTGAATTGGAATATGTGGACGATCACGTCAGCCAATCAATATACGTCAAGGTACTTAATGTGTATATTTGCATACACGTGGAAATACATGTATTTTTATGACGGCCCAGTTTACGCGATCTACGATATACAATCTCAAGAGAATTTACTCTAGTTGTATTGTCTTGGCCGAGTATATGCTCGTGTATATCATAGTGCTGAATACATAGTACAAAGAAAACATTCGCTTGGTGTCCAAAATACATATATACGAACGCTTGGTTTATGCCTAACCTTAATTTTTATGCAAGTCGTAGCAACGTAGCATTTGATTGTGTGTATTCATAGTGTAGTGCACACCTAAGCATTCAACGGCCTCTGACTTGTACATATAACAATACACTATAAAACAAACATAAACATCTATGAATGTTTGCTTCTATATACAGCTTCCTCTTGTAAAAAACCCGCCGTTGATCCAAAGAAAGGGAAGTAATGAACTTTCCTCGCTCCTGGTGTGGACTACAACACCCTGGACGTTGCCTGCGAACAAGGCTGTGTGCGTAAGCCCTACAATGCAATACAGTCTTTTAACGTGGGCGACACATAACTGTTGGGTGGCTACCAGCCGAGTTGAAGCTGTGGTCGAGGCACTTGGTATTAACGAGAACGAATACAAGGCATGTTACAATAACTTTATACATATATGATGGTTTTATGTATCAGTGTATATGTAAATGTAGGTATATGTCTGCAAGCCCAAGAATACAATGGAGTGTCGTGGTACAGATAAGTACGCACAACTGCCAGTACTAGTTCGAAGCTGGAAGTGGTCATAATTTGAAATGACAAACTGTTAGCCTCAGTTGGAGTATAACGAAATTCATTGACAAATGGAGTTGAGCATTAATGCAAACACTCGGAATTTTACACCTGTTTAATTGTATAATGTGTCTATTAGGTGAAAGAGCAATGTTCGGGATCTGAACTGATTGGATCAACATACGAACATCCGCTTTTGCCAAATGTCGAGTGTTGCGTTCTTGCGGCCGGTATGAGTATCAAGTAGTGTCTTTACAAATCTCCCGCAAGCGACTTGCGTGCCCCTTGCTACACCGTATTGACACATATGTCCCTCACACAGTACTTGTACTCACACCCCTATGCTCCCACATACACAATTGCATGCACTTCATTTAAGGATAAGTGTATTGGCACGACTTGCACTATGTTAGCCTAAGCGTACATAAGTGTACAAGTGCTTACAGGTACACAGGCATATACATACCCATTGTGCACGTACACTTACTTGCTCACACGTACACCACTCAGGCCATGTAACAGACGACTCTGGTTCAGGACTGGTTCACACGGCTCCTGCCCATGGTGTGGATGATTTTGTTGTATGTGACGATAATAATATCGCTATAGATGAAGAAATGGTAGATGCTGCTGGCCGTTTCACAGAAAACGCAGGTATGAATATATATAAACCCTAACAAGGCTTAATACATACACCTACACACGTGTACAGTCACATTTATTTCATGTATGTATTACACTTTTCTATATGCAGGAAAGGATCTTCAAGGGCTGAATATTCACAAAGATGGTACTGACGTCGTTCTAGCGAAGTTGAAAGAGTCTAACTTGCTCTTGGCCCAAGCCCCATACAAGCACAGATATCCGTACGATTGGCGAACGAAGAAACCCGTCATTCTACGGGCAACAAAGCAGTGGTTTGGGCGTGTTCACTCGGGTATATTTCTGGACTGTAAATATATCTATGCATGATTGCATGTGCGTACGTGAACGTCAAGTTGCTCCCTTTTTTATACATGATACTCAATGACAGCCTTATATTTGTAGAATAAAGTCTGCATGGGCACATAGTAGAAGCTTGCTCTTATTCTCTTACGTATAAAAACTTAAGTATGTATATGTGAGCTCTTTTAACAGAGTTTTCATACAATAGCAACAGTGTATAATCGTTCACTTAATGTGTAGTATATGTTCTCCTTGAATACACTATCGCAAGTACATTTTGAACTCACTTCCTCGTCTACAACGTCGTTTCGCAATTTATCAGTATCAGTATAATCACAAACTAATGTCCCATAAAACGAAAAATCTTACAGGTCTTGGCGATCTCGCTCTATCCCTCCTCAACAGCACCAAAGTGCCCATACATTTTTTTCCTCCCTCCGGCCTCACACGGCTCACTGCAATGATTGCCAGTAGACGTGACTGGTGCCTCAGTAGACAGAGAGTCTGGGGCGTACCCATCCCTGTCTTCTATTCCGAAACCACAGGCGAAGCTGTAATGGAGACCGAGATTGTGGAACACGTGCGTGAGTTAATTCGCACACGAGGAACTGATTGTTGGTTTGAATTGTGCGCAGATGATTTACTGCCGCAATCATATAGGGGAAAGGGCTTGGTGAAAGGTACCGATACCATGGACGTGTGGTTTGATTCCGGAAGCTCATGGGCGAGCGTTCTAAAGCAAGTATGTGTATATAAAGGAATGTATACTCCTATCATGTTGCATGAGTGTGGATCTGAGAATTTGTCTGTGCATATATGGGAAAACGTTTTGTCTGCTGAATAGTACATACCAGCAATTGATGGACTGTGAAAATCTAGCCATGGGTGCGTGCATGTTTACAGAAGTTGGGGACTCACTTACACTTACGAATGTATGCATTTCACAATGCATGTAGAAAAATAAAGAACGTGTGGCAGACTTATACTTGGAGGGCAGTGATCAGCACCGTGGCTGGTTTCAGTCGTCTTTGCTAATATCTGCGGCCGTGGAGGGGAAGTCTCCGTTTAAGACTGTTTTGACGCATGGTTTTGTCCTGGATGAAAAGTAAGTTCTCTCACAATACGTATATATTTGATGCTTGTTGAATGTATGCAAAACATTCAACTTCCCTACTCTCGTGGTATGCTAAATACACTCACATATATATGTATATATGTGTGTACGCTTATATTATATAGATCGAAAAAGATGTCCAAGAGTATCGGGAACGTCATCTCACCTGAAGTGGTTGTCGAAGGCGGAACTCTTGGTGGAAAAAGTGTGCCAGCGGGAGGGGCGGATGCGTTGCGCATGTGGGTAGCTTCATCAGACTCGACCGGGGATGTCAGTGTGGGTGCGAGTGTGCTCAGTCAATCACTCAGACAGCTTAAGAAGCTGAGAAACACCTCTCGGTTCATCTTGGGCAACTTGGGCGACTTCAACGCTGACAGGGATAGTGTACAGTACGACCAGATGATGGATGTAGACAAGTATGCGCTTTTAAAGATCTTCAATGTAAATGTCAGCATATGAGAGCTATAGTGAGTGATCACGATCTTGCATTATTGCAATGGAGAGATCTTTGAACCAATGCAAGCGTGTATGTGTGCGTGTCTGCAATACTAGCCATCTTTGTGTATATGTACATATATGTGTGGGTGTGCATATACATATACGTTCTATATTCATAGATGGAAATGGAATTGTTAATATTATTATATGTCAACCTCCCCCATATACAACTATAGATATATGCTTAGCCGATTGATCGCTTTCGCTGATGAGGTGACGGCTCACTACGACTCATATGCGTTTCACCGTGTCTCACAAACCACTATGAAATTTGTAAACCTAGAACTTTCGGCATTCTACTTTGATGTGATAAAAGACAGGTATATATTTTGCATGAAATGAAATTGCATTTTTGATCAAATCAGGAGAATCTAAAGATAATCACAACGCTGTTCAATCTCGTTACTTGTACCATCTGTAATCAAGTGTCGTATAACAACTTTGTCCGAGTATAAATCATTACAAAGTCTCACATTATTAAAACTTCATATGCATCCTCATATTCTGCACACATTCGATTTTACCCCCTTGCAGGCTATATACAGACGCACATGACGGGAAGCGTCGAAGATCGGCACAGACCGCCCTGTACCACATTCTCAGCGTGTTGACTAGATCTTTTGCCCCGATATTGCCACATCTTGCGGATGAAGTGTGGCAGCACAATATTAGGTATTGTATATATTACTCGAGTATGATTGTGGGTATTTGTCATGATATTCCAGCTATAGCATGATATGCTGTATGGAAATATACTATAAGGTCAGTTGATCCGCATTGGTATAACTGGCTGTCTACGTCTTTGTGAATGAACTGTGCCCTTGGAATATAACCTCCAATTATGTTATCTTTGGTAATTCTGTTATCTTTGGTATATATACCAATCAAACATGAAGTAATTTGTTGAAATGTATCATAGATCTACGAGATGATGTATAAAGTCAGTTATGTGTTATACAGAAGTCTAGATATATGAGCTAGAAATGGTTGAAAATGATGTTTGAATTCTAGTTTGTATGCATCAACACAATATATTTTGTATCGCTGTGATACGTTTTTTAGTGTTCATCAAGTCAGGCAGTGTGTGTATACATGCAATGTAAGGCATCCGGGTAACTTTGTGGTATTTTACAGCTCATCAGTCTACAATCAAAGTATTTTTAAGTCTGGGTGGGTCGTCACGAATCCAGAATGGAACCAACCTCAATTGTCGAAGAGATGGGCAGTCGTCAATGCCTTGACTACTCATATTAATAGGTACTGATATGCACATGTATCGTTAGAATGCGTCACACAATACTGTCGTGTTGTCGGAG
This sequence comes from Creolimax fragrantissima, assembly GCA_033442365.1. NCBI lineage: Eukaryota > Ichthyosporea > Ichthyophonida > Creolimax > Creolimax fragrantissima. Next base: position 248,813 of record JAWQFL010000001.1, read on the forward strand.
GAAAGTTATCTAATGGCTGACACGTGAAAGGTTGTCAAACCTTCCAATCGTTGATTGTGTGCCGAAAGTTGCTATATTTCCGATGCTAAATTGTACGTAGTGGCAACATTTCACTCAAGCAAGAAACTGCTATTCAGCCATAAAGAGTTTTCATTGTAAAGTTCATTTACATGCACTAAATGTCACGATGGTTATTTATTCATTAGGTCGCTAGAGATGATGCGGAAAGACTCTCTAATCGGAAGTGCACTTGATGCTGCTGTGACTATTAACGGACCTTCCTCGTTGATGAAGTTACTGCGAATGTGCAACGACGGTAAGTTTAGTCCATGTTAACGACGAAAATTCGACTATAAACTTATCTGAATCTATCCTTGTAAAGTTGTCCTTCTAAAGTTGCAACGTGGATAAGCTTGATGAGTATACAAAATTGTACGCCCTGTAACTTAATATTTTCCGTGTATCACAGCCACGTCAACAACGTTGGCCATGTTCTCGTATGATTTTAGTGCTACTAGTCAAGAAATCCACGATTATAAATATATGAACGATCCTATTTGTATGTCTATGCGTACTGTACAGGAGAGCTAATGGGAACAGCGTCACACTTTTCTAGTTTGAATGATGCCTTCCTGGTATCCTCCACCACGCTCTGGGTAAGATTTTTGTGTGTTCATACTGTATGCTTGACACACAATGATGGCATGTGTCATCATTCACGTTGGATAGTCACATTAATATTGTTATTTCGTAACTGTAATTTAATGACTAGCAAAACTAACGCCCATTTCACACGTCCAAATTCTATGAGAAGACAGACGAAGACGGCACTGGTAGTATTGCACAAGAACTTACAGAACCAAAAGAAAATGTGGGTCAATCTTCCACAGTGGATTTGTCAGACCTGGATTCATCGCTCGTAGGAACTTGTACTATCAATGTATGTGTAGCTGAGGCTGGTACCACGGATGTCGAAAATATAGCCAGGCTCGCCCTGTCAAAATGCAAACGTTGTTGGAAGGTAGCTGCAGGCAAGGACTCAGACGTATGCAGCCGATGTAGCGATGTCCTCAGCAGGCAATGGTGGTGCCCAAAACACTAGTACATATTTTAGAAAAATGGACTCGGAAGAATATGCTTGATTGTAAAACGAGATAGTCGTTTACATCACTATTTAAATGTATACCAAGGAGAACCAAGGTAGAATATAAATACAAATGTACTTGTGCGGTTCCATAGTATATACAACATAACTTTCTCATCATTTACTATATGTTCGGGGAAACCCCGCAAGTATTGATTGGTGAATTGAGTTTATCAACCAACGTTTCTCTAGTGCAAAGCAAGACATTCGAGACCGACAAGATAGGAATTATGCACCCAAAATCGGTAGTGGCTTGATTAAGCAAGGACAGCCGATTGCATCACGTAATATCCATGACGAACTACCAATTCGATCAAGACGACCAACATTTACGAGATATTGAAGAACTTTGAATATTCGACTGTGTGTACCGTGTTTGTTTTGTGTGTGATCTGATATATTTACTATATATACATGGGCTATAAACACTAATGTTGTTTCAGATATAGTACAAGTTTTGGTGAACGCCGATTCGATTCATGTGTACTCGGACTCGACAGAGAAACTACTTAATAGTACCAATTTCGAAGGCTATCCTCCAATGCTTCCTCAACTTCATCTGTCGTAATACGAGTAAAGAGTGAATAAAGGTAGGGAGGGGGTGGGCACAAAGATTCTTTATAGCCGAATGCATTGCCTGCGGAAATAACTTACCGTTTTCGTCGTCCAACATGTTGTCCACGATCCAATCATCTGGAGCAGAATCATCGCTCCAACCCTCGTCAAAATCATCCAATTCATCCAAGTCCTCCCTTTCTTCCTCTGTATTAGTCCGTTCGGCTTCAAAGTCGGCTTGTTGGTCATTTCCTTCCGCGCCCCCGGCCACACCACCACCGCGCTTTCTTCCAATCGCGTACAGTCTACATAGACCATCCACATTGAATGCACCACTTGGAACGCTGGAGCTCTCACATACGGCCATGTACTCGTCATGGTACGATACCGACATGTCTATCAATGTCCGTTCGAGATCAACAGTGGCTATGGGCATGTAGGATGCGGCATCATATGTCCGGAAGGACGATCCGAATTGGCTGTTGGATCGCAAAGGCCGGTCTTCGTCAAAGTTACGGATAACACCATACATTACGTCTTGTTTAGAGCTGTGTTGGTTGCCAGTATGAATGTGAGATGAGTATTGTATGTGTGGGACGAACTACTAATATGTGAGAGAAGTGCGTACGCCCCATGCGAGTGATGGTGCAAGTTAATTTCTAGCTTAGTACAGCTATTACTTATATACCTGAACATCAACTGAGCCTGGTCAAGGGAAGGAATAGATCGCATAAGCTTGAAGGTACGCATGTCCCAAATCTCACTGTTCACGATGATTTCCAAGCCGTTTGGATGGAAGTTACCGATGGCATAATTGTTAAATTTATCGAACTTGTGGAGTTTCCTTCGTTGCCGGGGATCCCATAGAGTTCCTATTCGATTCAAACATAATGGAGAGAGCTTCTTAATGTTGCGTAGGCGAGTCTTTTACAGCAGAGAATACAATGAGGTTGGGCATATGTGCCCCTTGTAGTGTGTACAACCCCAATCAATACAAGACTGACCAGTATCTGTTCATCAACCCAAATGACGGGTGTGCAATGAAACATACCATCGCTTAAAACTAGATCATCAGTTGGATTAAAACAAGCACAGTTCCTTTCATACTCGTTAGATCCATTGCGATCTACAAGTGTGCTAATCAGGGTTCCGGTCTGGATATATATTCCATCGAGGTGCAGAAAGTAAATAGTGTATAATATAATGAGATTCAATATGTGTATATGGGCTGTATACCAACAAGTGCACGAATGATCAGAGAGAGACCATCCAGGAGACGTGAGGATTAGCATTGTAATATGTACAAAACGAACTATGTTTGCAGGCAGGTTTAAAGTATGTACAAGGTCGACAACAGAAACAAGAAACTGTTTCCCAATGTTTGAGGCAAGCAAACGCCTATAATTTGAGTTGCACATGAGGGAAAAGATGCGAACGGCTGAGTGTCGACATTAGTTCACACTAATCAAGTGGAATCACAGACATGTTTGGTGGTTATGTACAACCTTTGCAGTATAAATGAGATTAACTGCGCTTGTGCGTATTTATGCCAGTGACCGATATATCCTCTGTACCATACATGTCAGCATATGAGTGTGTTTGTGTGTGATCGTGTGTGTGACGTGCCTGCGTGTTTTAAGCGTATATTTGAAAGCAGGACTACCTGTCCATCATAGATGTGGGCTGTGTTTGCTTGAGTTCCAATGATGTAGTCATCGTTCAGATTACTCCAAGTTACAAACCTGTACAGATCATTATATAAAATCAATTAAAAAGTACTTCTGTTGGATAAGCGCAAGTGATTTTTGCAAACTCCAAGATATATCTCAGTTAGACATACAGAAATTCAATTTTCGTTGTGAACCAATATCTACTATACACATATAATATATAAGTAAAATTTAAGGAATTTCATCAGTCAACTACATCGCGAGAACTTCCGTCCAAAAGCGGCAAGGAAGTTGTGGACTCAAGCAATGATTGCTAGCTTGCGAAGAATATACTTAACATTATAAAAATCAATTTTACACGGACATACATCTATAGATTGTATACACACCTGTCATTGGGGAACTCGACTGCTGGGTACATCATAGATGCAAACTTCCATAATGCTGATGTTCGCCCAGAGGAAAACGACGGTGTGGATGTGAGGACACGCTGGGTATCATGTGAAGGACGAATTGAATAAAGAACATTCTCATGACACTCGTACGTGTCTATCAATTCTCCAGAATCCAAGTTAAACACCAGCATATCTCCTCTGTGCGTACCAACCAATAGTTTATTCCTATAGTAGGTATATGCGTATACATGTGTGTTGAGTGTGGTACTAAAACATCTCGTGTGCAAATTGCATGATGTATACTCTATATACCGCATCTGGTATGTATATTTGAGAATCGTTCTGAAATGTATCAAACAAATATTTCGCACGCGGAAGATAATATGCGGAATATCAAAACGTATATTTTAGCCGTAGATATTAATGATATATGATGCCTAACACAATCAGTGACAGTGAATATGGCCTGGGTCTGCAGGTCAAACGAAGGAATAACTATGGAACGGATACAGATAAACATAAACAAGTACTCACTTGTCAATTTAATAATCTATATATATACTTGGCGGTAGATACACAAATTGGTATAATTGAGCTACATGTGTATATTGCACGTACCACAACAGGATCATACGTAAGACTATATGAACATACGTATTGCCAAGGTAACTGACACTAGTCATGGCTTGGTTCTCCACTCTAAACGAGTGAATGGGTTTGAAACGGCTGTAGATCAGCTTGCGTGTCATACGCGCCCCATGACGACCGCCGTCAACCACACCGTGCTCCCTAGCCGCAAGTCTGTATGTTTTCAAAGTGGTTGAAAAATTTAGATGGTGTAAAGGTGCTAAACTGTTTTAATAATTCTCGTTCCCATTCATACATGTTTAATAATCTACTTCTTGGAAGTAAATTGAACATTCTATCTACGAATGGCGGAACGTAAATACGATGGAATAACTTAAACAACCACAGACAACGCGGGACAGATGTGATCGTAAAACGAGAAAGCTTAACGACGAGAAAATCCCGCTATGTTCGCAGACTCGGATGCGTGCATGCATTACAGTGTGACAACTTATTCTTGTTCAGGCCAACAGATTGTAGAACACATATAGGAACAACTGAACTGCTCCAACGCAGAGCAGTCTAAATACACCTTTTGAAAAGGCTCGGATGAGCGTTGGTGTTTAGACGAGGTTCAGGGCACTGGTGCTTAGTAAGCAATGGGAAAGGTGGGAGAACACTCACAGGATTGGGACAGGTTGTGTGTTGTGCACGAAGGTATTCTCCGACAATATCCTGAAGAGAGACGACTGGTGCAGCTATATTTGTAGCATGGTTTAAGGCGATAGCTGGCTGGTGTTTGTGTGAGTGTGAATGTGGTGGCTGTAGTTGTGTGAGTGTTTGGTTTGAGTGAGAGCTAGTGTGGGCGTTTATGTACACATGTTGTTTTTGGGGCGGCGGGACTTGCTGTGATTCCTGAGGTAACGCTGACAATGAAGAATACGTCGACAAATGTGTGCCCTTCTCGTGAGTGGGCAAATCTTGAAATGGCGGCTGCCAATTTGAGTGTGTAATTGAGTGTGAATTTGTGTCCGTATTGGAGCATGGTGTCACAAGAGGTGCTTCATTTGACTTTGCTTTGTAAACAGTAGGTGTGAAGTGTGCATTTCTTAGAAGGTGTGGGGGTAAAGGTCCTACCGGTGACCCGCGAACTGGCCCGTAAGGGGTCCCCTTTCGACCACCCAGAAATGTACCTAGAGGAGACGCGAGAGTGAGCTTTTCTCCTGGTGCAGGAGGTGATGATAACAACAACGATGCAACAGATTGCGGGGGGGACAGATTCGTGGATGAGCAAGGTTGGGCTAACTTTAAACGGCTCGTGTTACTTCTTATATTTGTCTTTGCCTTTGTGCTTGTGGATATATGCGTTGCAGTAGTAGTAGTGGTATCAGACTTATTCAACGGTGTGCCTGTACGTGTGTCTACCCCTGATTGTGTATCCAGCTTTGACTTCGGAGTAACTGTGGGAATTTCTTCCACTTCGTCCATCTTAGTTGTGCATGTGGATGACTGAACAAACCTCCTCTTAGACTTGGATTTGGCACTGGAAGGTGTATTTGTATTTGTATATGTCTCACTCTGTGCTTCTACGCTTGCTTTCGCTTTGCTTCGTTTTTGTGCGTGGTGAACAGGAGATGGCGATTGTCCAGATACAGTGCGTTGAAGTCGAAGACTAGACCGTTTTCCCGCAGTACATACAGGCATGTCGGGTTCACGCTTCACTGTCCCACACTCCTCCCTCCTACTACAGCCAGACGTTCCGGCGTTAGTAGTGGTGTTTGTGTTTGTACAAATATCAGCATTGGTTTCCCTACCTTTACTTGTAGGTGATAGCGTTCGAGACAGCTGAGATACGGGTTGTTGATGGGAAGCAAGACGTATATGTGATTGAGGCTGTGGCATCGGTGCTGAGCGTGTATTTGATCGCTGATGTAACTGTGTTAACTGCTGCTGAGGTTTATCCTTCATTCTAGATCTCCGGCGCGAGCTTGATGGATTAGAGACCAAACTGGGGTATAAAGACGAAGAAAAGGGTGGCAATGGGATGGTCTGCTTTTTGTGTTGCTGCACCATTAACTGCACCTGCTGTTGTGCCTGTTGTCGTAGTGACCGCGTGATACGTGTGCTGGGCCGTAAACTTCTTATGGAGTCGTTATTGCTAACGCTAACTAGAGTAGCCGGCATAGAGTCACCAATGCTACTTGAGATGTTAGGTATGCTAACGCTGGAACTAGAGTTGTGGACGGATGTGGGTGGGAGTTTAACACTTGCAATCTTTTCAGCCTCGTTTCCGTGGCTAGTGGATGTCATTCTCGCACTGACATCTACATCCCCAATTTCATCCTGGCAGCATGTACACTTAGTGTGTGACTGTACACATGAGTGGTTTGGAGAATGTGGGTGTGGATATGGATGTGGGTGTTGACTATGAACGTGTGTGAAGTCAGAAGAAGGGACACCTGCGGGCGGGACAGAGGCAGCAGATATATCCCCTATTCTTAAATTATTAAAATCGCCATCGCTTGAAGTCGTACGGATACCCATTCCCATCACCATATCCAGATTATCTGGTATACCCTCTCTCAGCATGGACACTGCCTTCGCAACACGCGAACAGGCAGACACGGATGCAGATGAGGCATGGGAAGAGTTTGAATCATGTGGTCGTGGGGTGTTTAGATTTGACTGTGGGTGTTGCTGATGATGTGGTTGATGTGCGTCTACTTCCTGTACATGTTGTCTATGTGTAAGGATAGAGTTCATACCAATTGTTTTGTTAGGAATCAAGCTAACACTCCTACCTCCACCCATACCCACGTCCACACCCATACCCCTGAGAAGCGATTGAAGTTGCGGTAGATTGGGAAGGCCCGCCTCACGTGTAAGCTGGTTGGCAGTGTCTTTGAACCCACACGACACCAAATGGTCGTATATTAGATACAGAAGCTCGTTGTTGGAAAATGATACCTATGTTTGTAAGACAGACGTTGATTATGTATGTATTACAGGCAAAACATGCATGCGTGTACTAGATCGTCGTCGTATGCATACAAGCATTAATCTTCACTCACACACCTCAGTATTCTCCACAATGGCTGTTTTTTCAATCTTACTAAGCATATGACCTGCCGCTTCTGATTGAATTGCTCTGGCTTGTTTGCCCGTTACTCGTGCAATGATCTCTGTGGCCAGAAAAGTAAATTCCGCGTGTGTTGCGCTGTTGTCTTGCACAACTGGCTCATGCATTAGTTCCGAAAGTTCATTGCTTATCTGTATTGTACGAGGAAGGGAACTTATCGTTAAATAAATGCTGAATGTGTATGTGCGTGCAAATCAAAGTATTCTTGTCTGCGTCTATGTGTCAAAGAATAAGTAGTTGTTTTGGCAATCAGAAAATGCGCTTTGCGCAAGAATCATAGATGGCAAATACCAGCATCAGATCATATAATACTTTTTGGATCATCGAATAATTACAGGTCCGAATAGTGGCACATCTCCTTATTCAATATGACATATCTACAAACGTTTTTAGTGATAACATTGCCGTAAGTGCATAGCATATACCTGAAGTTTGCCGAGGATCTGTTTGACCTCCTGATTCTCCGACAATCCCAACAACGCACAGCACGCAAGTGTTCTAATCTCATCCGCGTGCACCAGCGGTGCACGACAGTGTAGCAATGACCGAAGCGTCTGTGTATGTATATATTAGAATATTGTGGAGTATGGGTGCACAATTGCGAGATTGACTAGTGAATTGGGAGTGTGTATGGATGTGGGCAATTTCATTTGTACAAATGTATGGTGTATGCTTGTGTGCGTGTTCAATATAGTACGTACTTTGATACCGTTCCGCTCTCTAACAAGAGTTTGCATCTGACCAAGTATAGGTTCCTCTCGGGCAAGTGTGTATGGAAAACTTGAGTTTCTATTCCAACGTGACAATTTCTTCGACGAGTTTTGCATCCCATTTGGTCCGCGCGATACCTGTGCAGATAATTGTCACAAACGTGAAGTATTACATCCAAACAACCATACGCAAGATACAAGTTAGGAATGGAACCAAACATTTGACGCAGTATAGCGCATCAGAATGTGCACACACGTACAAACAAGTACAAATTACAGTACATAAATATCTAAACAACATGCATATGATATGAACAATGCGAACTTTCTATCATATATCCACATCGCCATTTCCATGCCACCTAGCGGTAAAGTCAAACACAATCACATGCGTTTACGCACACACATATATATACATACCATATTGCAAATGATGGCAAGGGCTGCTTTCCTCGCCACAGGAGAGTAGTTGTACTTCCCCTCTGCACAAGCAAACAGCAACCCTAATCCCGTCATTTCAGAATCACCCGCGCCCGCACCCACTGTAAGAAGTGAAGTTACATCTACCCCATCCGATAAAGATTGTGTGGTGGGATCTGCACTATTGCTGGGCGTGGACGTGGTCGTAGATGCGAGTTCATGCGTTGCAGGTTGGTGCGTGGGGAGCGTTTGTGTTTGAGGCTGCGATTCGGCTTGGGTTTGCGTTTGTGGCGGTTCTGCATTTGACGTGGATGATGCATCGATGTCCACATCCATGACATCAGTGTTACTACCACGTGTGGGAGCACCATTTACACTACTCTCAGCAGCACTAGAACTAGCTGTAGGGTCACGCCCACTACTGTTACCAAACAGCCAATCAAATCTATCCCCTCTCGCACTAACCCCCACACTGACTCCTGTACCTACATCCGAGCCAGTGCTCACATTCGCACCAGTATCAGTCCCCTGATGAGCATCTGCCGGTATGTGCGCTGCTACCGGGTTAAGAGCGATTGTGTACATGGCCATTGTGTTGTGTGTCTGTGCAAAGACAGACAAGACCTGAAGCGTATGCAAAGCCACACCTGCACAGTCCACGCCCCGCCAAAATCGAGTTTGTTTCGTAATCGCAAGCAAACGCTTCCATAGCCCCAATCGAAAAGCGACGTCCAAAGGCTCCCATCCAACAGGGGCGATTGGGGGTGTGCTAGTGTGAGGTGGAACTAAGTGTGTAGTTGTGTTGGGTAATGTGTTCTCGGCAGTAGTCCGTGTCGTTGTGTTGTTATTGGTATGACGCGAGGTAGGTTCGAAGTAAAGTACGTCTGGAATGCTCGTGGATAGTCCAAATGCATCGGATTGTACAGGGAGAGTAATATCGGTTTCGTTAGCGTATGTAGCTGTACGTTGGGTATGTGTGTTGGTGTTCGCGAGTGTATTTGTGTTTCTGTTTCCGTTCGTGTTCGCATTTGATGAGCCGCCACTAAGGTTACTGGTATTGCTACTGAAGTTGATCAGGCTTCCATTACTGGCACCCACAGTAGAACTTACACTTGAATTCGTGTTTGTGTTAGCTGTTGTGCTCGCCTTGAAGCCAGTTGCGAGATTGGGGTGTGTACGTACAATATTCAGATCACGAGTGAGTGTGTCAGAGTCTAAAACTGCAGGTGCATATGCTGGCATAGGTGGAGGAGGGGTAACTTCTGGGTCCATACGAGACCTAACTCTCCGTATGTTTGAACCGAGTTTGTGAAGATGTAGGCGGAAGTATTGTCGCAAAGCCAACAGGACGTTCATAGTTAACTGTCGTTCGCCAGCCGCGAAGAAAAACATCTGCAATTAAGTATGTGTGTTGAGGTATGGTATGAACGTTTTTGCTGATTCTTATATATAACGTGGATTACCTGTGTGAGTTTTGGCGTTTGGGCTTGTGTACTATGCGCAGGTATCACGAAATGGGATTGAGAAAACATAGGCATTAGTAGTTTCGTTGTGAACCATAATAAGCGCATGTGTACATCACGTACAGAACCACAAGAAAGTTGTTTTAACTTTAACACATACATCGGGCATAAGTCGATCTAGCGCTCCCATTAACTGTTGTAGCCCATTCATTGAGTCAGCCACATCCACAAGGGCAGGGTAAGTAAAAGCCATCGCAAGGAAAAGTGCAGAGTGTCTGTGTACAGTTGATTGTGTGAGATACTGTCTGTATGCTGCGATTTGCTCATATACGTGTGGGACTCATTTGAAAATCGTCCTAAGAAAACTAGAATAGAAGATAACTGATGATTTCATGGCTTACACGTTTTCGCAGATTCTACTTTGACGAATTTCACACTGGCTACGTATACATACATACGTGCTAAAAATTACTAACATACACGGATATATATGTGTATCTGCTCATTCTTTACGGACAAAGTAGATTGTGGCAATGGAATATGCCGCAAGTTAACAGAAATTCTCATCACATCGCTTGCTATAAGACATAGTGTGCACTTAAAACGACTAATATTTACATGCACATGTACATATGTATATAGATCTATATATATAAACACCTTCTCGCAAGTGTAGAATGTGACGAAAGAATGTCGTACGCTGTGACCATGACTCTCCTCACCACGTCGTGAGGAAGAAGACATAACTTCTCCATCACTGAGGACACAGCCGACAAATGCCACAAACACATCGCAATGTCGTTACCGTTGAATTCGTCTCTTACACCAAGCAAACCTAACAACCCACGTGAAGATACAAAATCAGACCCAAACTTGTGGAATAAAAGCATTGTACATGTAAGTCGCACTGTGTGGTGAACAATTATACGGCCAAAACCAAAGCCTTTGCATCCCCAGGGTGTGCGCTCTCGCCAAGCCTTGCGTTCGTTGTATGAATTTATTGTGGTGGGTGGGGCGTACCCAGTCGTGCTATGCGGGTTGAATGTAGACCTGTATATATGTTTTGGATGAATGAGTGCGAAATCAGAAGGGCGTGATAATACACTCTTACATGGTGCACTTAAATGTACATATTCGTAGTTGAGGGGGGTTTGGGGGAAGGGATAATGAATTCATAATAGCTTTTTTTGCGCAGGAGAGGGATAGAACTAAATACAGTCATGATTGTGTGTGTGTAGGTGCGACTGTTTTTTGCAGTGGAGTAAGGGTGAAGAGTGCCGATCCAAGGTGTGACTAATGCACTCATCTTAAATAGAAATATAGCCAAGTACTTCAGCACATAAATTTTTCCACAAATATACACAAAATCACGTACTATCAAATGTAGACATAAATATTTACCTAGAGAACGACTCTATCTCGAGGAATTTAGCGACAAGCTCTAGGCACCCAAATTGAAATAATACCGACACCATCTCGGTATATTCCCCTAACTGCGTCAAAACTTCAATAACAAATGCTAAATCACGCGCCATGACTCGAAATCGCTTGAGGGGTCCACAGACCTCCGACCCCCACACGCCATGCCATGGCAACGGCTTGACAGTGACAGAAACCACAGGAGCGGGCAGTACACCTCCACTTTTAGTGAAGGCTGGCTTTATAGGAGTGATCGTGGACGTGGGGTATGTGGTCACAAGTGTGGGTGGTGCGATGAATGTGTGCGCGAGTTTCGTAGGTGTGGATATGGGAGTAGCCATGGCGTTTGCGGTCGATGCTTGGAATGCAATTGATTGTTTTAAATAGATCTCAAATTCTTTGAATGCTGCACTGCTTGCCTTTGGCTCCTCCAATGTATGTGTGGGAGTACGTGTGGGTACAAGTGTGGATGTTGATGTAGATGCCTCTACAGCGTTTCGTTGTAGTACCGCATTTGTGTCTGCAGTAGATGCTTCAGTGGGAGTGGAAGAGTCCGACTCTTCTCCCGTCACATGGTTTGCTGGGATGTGCTCGTATGGCGTCCGAGTCCACAAGTTTAGCATTTTCAACTGATACATATCTTCCGTATACTCACCCACACCCTCCTCACTCAGAGTCATCCCACCCACACCGAAAGAAAAATCCTCTCCCGTGGCATCTTGATGCGTGTGTGCGTGTGTGTGTGAGTGATTGCGCGAGTCGCGCCCTCCGTCCACTCCATCGGCTTGGTGTGCGGGAGAGGACTGAGGTAAACTATTCATTCGAATAGGCGTTAATCCTATACCACAGAAATATTTTGCATAAAATCTTAATCTCAGCATCATAGTCACAGAGAGTGTTCTGGATGTAACAGCCACATCTCCTATTATCTTTCCTGGAAGAGCCACAGCGAGAAGTCCAGTTGCATACGTTCGTAATACCATATTAGGAGATTGGCGTGCGCGATCGACCAGGAGAATGATATCTTCCCGCGTTTGCAGAAACTCGGGCTCCACTACGGTGCACATAATGGCAAGGATGCGCGTGGCCTATGTATTTGGATGTAATTATTATATATACGTGTGTCCTATGTAAGTATGCTGTGTACTATGCAAGTTTGATCATAGATATGTTCATGTCAGTTTCGTGTGCGTGGTGATTTTTGTATATGATTAGTTGCGTGGTCTTAATATTGCTATGTTGGTGAGCGCGTGAGTACGGCTCGTATGATGTTTGCATCAAGACACGCGTCATCAAGGTACGGGTTCCACTACTCATATATATGCACACGTGCTCATCGACTTTAAAAATTCTCTAACCTACCTGAATGACAATAGACAGGTTGTAGTGGTGAAAGTAATCTGTGCACAGGCGATCATAGAATCCATTTGTCGCGTTCCACACTTCCAAAATCATCTCTCCCACCAAATCTTGAGCTTTGTCTGTATATGGGCGTATGAATATGAGCTTACACATTCGTTTACGAGCGAATACGACAATAGGAATGCGTGTGTGTGTGTGTGTGTGTGTGTGTGTGTGTGTGTGTGTGTGTGTGTGTGTGTGTGTGTGTGTATGTATTGTATGTATGTATGTATGTGTGTGTGTGTGTGTTTGTGTGGGCACTGGGTGAACTTGTCCTTGTGTGCGTACAAAACGTCTGCATTATATACTATAAGCACATACAATACATTGCAACGATTTTGGGTATTCTAGTCTACCCGTAAGAGAATCACACGTGAAACGAATCATACCGTCTTCGGCCGCCTCACATTCTGTAAGGAACCTGTCGTTTTCCCTTTCCATGACGTCCGCAATGGCTGATAGATTTGCAAGAATGACGGATGGGGTCGCACCGGGCTCCAAGCAAAGACTCATGAGCGGATACAAAGCAGCTACATGATCATTAAGAAAGTCTGCCTCGGTCTCGCTCGATGATGCAGTCCCATCTTCATTGCCAGTGGTACCTTCATTGTTTGTGGTTCCATCTGTGTCTGACGAAGACGCACTACTGGTGTCCGGAACAGCTATGCTTGACGATGCAGACGAAGGTGAGCTTGTGTTTATGTTCGTGTTTGTTGTAGGTACAACGATGCTATCAAACGAAATCGATGGGATAATAGCACTCGTACCAGAATTCTCAACAGGGGTGACAGTGCCTAGGGCGTGTTCGCTATTTGGTTCATGTGCAAAGGCAGGCGCGGTTGTACCAGGGGAAACCGTGCAATGCGGTTGCGTATGGCTGACGCCAGTAGATACATTCTCTTGTTGATCGCCAGTATCAGACTCTCCTGGAATATCGCTCATTCTCTCCTGTTCCTCCATCCTCTAAGAAACCGCTACAATAGCAACCATATAGATTGCCCATCTAACACTCAATCAGGCAATACTTCTACGCGAATGTACGTCTCTTACCCAGTCCGGACAAGAAATATTTAAGTTTAAACAGTGAAAACACGTAGGTCAGTAGGAAATATGATGCACATAAATAGTCGACTCCAGTGTTTCCTTGCACAGGTAACGATGAATGCCTTGCCTATAAATCATATATATATATATATTCACAGCGGATGAGAACCTTACACCTGTGGCTGTCTTCAATGTGTTAATGATCACGAGCGTGTGATCTTCATGCTCGATCTTGAATGTATGTGTACGTGTACCGAGACACTTGTATTATCTTTTTTGTTTCTACACGCCCCAGTGTACGTTTAGAAAGATGTCCGATACAAGCGCGTACACCTATACAATCACCAGTGAATGTACACTATACACTCTGTATGAATCTACAATCGTATGCACTGATCTGTATGTTGAAATTGAAGTGCGCGGTAAGTAGTGAGTGCGCGTATGGTAGTTTCGATGCTGCTGTGTGCATGTATATGTGTGGCGTTGCATGTGTGTGCTTGTGTGTGTGTGTAAGTACAGCCAATGAGACAACCACTTAACAAACCCCGCCCAAAAATAGTCCCATGACCGCCAAATAATCATTCGCTATTATCTCACACAAATAGTATGGCTTCTCGGCTTACCCTTATTTCCTCACTCATTAAAACGAACTCCACAGTACATCCGTACACACACACACACACGCACACATTCACACATGTCGCACCTTAACTCATAGCTACCACGCTCCCATCTCGAACTAACGCATCGCACGTGCGTGGACATACAGCATGAAAGGCGAGTGGGTTGTCCTTGGGAATGAAGGAAGCATGATTGTAGGTCATGCATGCATGCCCTTACGTATTTTCACACTGAGTGAATGTCTTGAGTGATACGATTGTTTAAACTAGTACAGATATTAAGATGTGCAGGACACGTAGAAGAGATCTGGTGGTCATTGCATCTGACGAACCTCAGCTGTGCGCATTAACTCGTGGACACTCTATTGTACACGTGACTCTCGAGTCAATTGTCAAGGTAAGAGCTGAAGTGATTACATTATTTCTACTTATTACAGTGATTTCTACTTATTAGAGTGTGGTACGTGCTATGTTCATCTATTCCTGATCTATAAACATATTCACAGCAATAAAAGGTGTGTAGAGACTTTCTGATTTGTCGGCTTTGTAATGTGTTATTTAACATGCTATTCATACAAGTTCTTTTATAAAAAACACTTGCAAATCATGATTATATTGTACCCCTGTTTATCGTTTTCCTGCTATACTTTCTATTGACCGATTGTACTTATTGTCTTGTAGTAGTTTAATCATCAAGTACGTTCATCTCTAATCACCATCCTCTTCGTACTAAACTCAACTTTCATCTCAACTTTTCATCACTCTCATGGACCACCAGCTCGTGATCCGTGCACCATGCCCCTCTGTTGTAACGAGTCTTGTGTTTGTGCGTGGTGTTGTTCCTGCGCATTCTGCAACAAGAATCACTTCAAGCCCACGCTTGCATAATGATTTCGACAGCAGCTATTCCCACGAACTATATCTACAAAATCCACTCTTATTGGTTTTAGGTACCGCCACGGGCGAAGTGTGGGCGGTAGACGTGCAGACAATTCTATCATCGTTTAATAGACATGCAGTGAAGGATAAAGGTGGAACGAATAGCACTAAGCATGGAAGCGTATCAACAGGGGAAACAGAAACTGCAAGTGAGATAGATTTGTTTGGTAGCGATGCGGAAACAGAGGGGGGAATCATTGAAAATGAAAATGGCGTTTGTGTGGATGATAGCAGTGATTCTGAGTGCGACTCAGAGTGTGCAACATCTTCGACAGTTTCAGTTGTAGAACTATCAAAATTGTCCAGAAAAGCTTGGCTGGTAACGAGTGGACTACATGGGTATGTCACCTCTCTAACTACGTATCTGACGGAAATAACTACTTCAACAGCTACGTTGTCTACATCAGCTAGGTTGTCTACATCAGCTACTTGTTCACAAACTCTTCCGACCTATGCGTGTATCGAAGTGTGCGTTGTAAAATCCGTGGACGGACTCGGATCTGACGATATTGATGGACATATAGATAGGGATGTTTATGTATGCAAAGATCGTAGACTTAATATGAACGATGAGCAGAAATCATTTTCTGAGAAGGCAACCGCAGTTGACGAGAATGACGTGTCCCTAACTGTGAGTGTGATTGTAATAAAGTTCCCAACACGTCATCCGCGAGAATTCAGAGACAAGGTAACGTCCACTACAAATCAGCAGCTTGGCGTATTACATTCTATGCCCTTGTTAACATGGAATTCGCAGACGTCTATGAACATTCAAAAGAATCACAAACATCCCTTTGATAATGAAAATGTGACATTTTATGTGGTTGTATGCGATGATTCGCTTCCACCCACGAATACTGACGGAATTTCGAATGCATTAGATTCAAATTTTTCAAATCGTGGAAACCGGAGTACGGGATATGACGCCAGTGACGGTACCAATGATAGTACACGACAGTTAAAGGGATTGAATATTAAAAGAAGGACAGTTGCACGTCTAAACAAGCCCAGCAACAAAGACGATGTTAAAGAAACTGACAAGGTGGTAAAATCGCGTTGTGACCATGATGACAGAGAGTCTACTTTGGGTACCGTCGATAATCATGAAACTTCGGGAGATGCGAGTAAAACCCAACAATATGACCGTAGTGTGGACACAAATGTTCGGTTGTGTTGCTCGGAGCATTCGTGGCGTATGCGCAGGGATACGTTTGCAGGTTTATTTGGGAAGAACCTAGCTCTGATGAACTCGGCTGTATGTATTCTAACCCTTGGCAATGTCATTTACTATACACCGACACCAAGATTGATTTCTTTTATACAACCGACTCTTTTACGTTCACCCTCAACCAATTATGAAGGAGAATATGAATACTCATGCCGCCAGCCGAATGTCGGTCATAAATGTGAATGGTGCGTTTTGCACTTTTCCATCGATAAAATTATACTGCTTCACCCCTTCTCACCTGTATCGGTATTCCAACAATCCCACCAACAAGGCCCGTCTGACACGTTAAGAGTATATACAGGAATTGTCGTTGTCGACGAAGGTGGCACCGTTGTGATTCACATTGCAAAATCTATGCCGGAATCAAAACATATATCCGTAAAAAGATCTGGAACTGCTGGTGCTATTTCTGCAAACAACTTGAAGAGGCAGGCACCCGTTCGTGGAGATGGACTAGGGAGCGGGTCTTCACGTAACACCTCCTTGGGAACTAATATGATCACAGTACGATACGATGTGCATGGTCCATTGGTGTGTGCAGGAGTGGTGAATTGTGATCTGTATTACTCAACTGCAGAAAATGTCTGGCATGTATCTCTGTATGATCAAAGTGATGAAAGGACTTCGAATGAAGGTGCACGTGGAAAGTCGAGTGACCGTGATATATGTGAAGTTCGATTCATGCCGTCTGTTTTGAAACCCAAAATCGTATGTACATCCTCTGCTGTGTGTGTTGCAACATTGCGGGACATCTTTTCGCCCTGCCAACGAAAATGTATTCCTTTTGTGATGGTTATGGATGATGGCTTTATCTGGGCATGTGAGCATCCGCTTCAACCCACACCCAGCCTTCTCAGCAAATCCGCAACAGGGACTACTGTTAGTCATCAATTTCGTATTAAAGCGTTGCTACGTGAGATTGACACGTTGTCGCATCAACAAGCGGCCACAGATCGTACAGTAAGGTACTATATGAGTGATGTACATTGTGCGCTGTTGCTGTTCTGTTGAGTTAGAGATGGAATATTCAGGAGTTTGTCTTTGAGTATATGATTTGGAACAAATGGTTGAACGGCACACTTGCTTTGAATGCAAATTCCACCATATTTATGTATATGTTAACAGCATATTTGTCATACCAAAAGAACGTGCTATAATTGTTCATCATGACCGTTGTGAAAATATTAATCTTTTGATTTGGTATGTGGAAGTGGATATATATACATCTGCTCGATCCATCTCAATATTTATAATGATGCATATGAATTATTTGTTATTTGTATTGTACAGACTTCTGCAACAAACAATTGGAGATAACAACATGGCATCATCGATACTCGACACAATTGGTAGGACTACGAAAATATATCTCAACCGCATCACGAAAATATTACCCTCTAATCAAGCAGAAAGAGGTATTGAGGCTCCCATATTATGTGAAATTGCTAAGACTGCGCAAAGGGGTTTGCGATTTACTGTAACTCTCCATAATCGTTCGGCAGTTGATCTGTTAAGTGGCCGCTGGCGGGTGGCCATTTGTGTGCGGCCTGAACTTGAGCGATATAAAAATATTCACGGAGATTGTGTGTTCAAACATGGTGGAAATGAGGGTCAGAGTGAGCGCCATTGCGTATGCAGCAATTGCAAATATACGAATGTCAATAGCAACGTTAAAAACCATAGCGAGAGAACGAGTATTGATGGAGATCATTTATTCTTCACATCGCAACCACTCCCGAACTTAAGAGCCAAAGACGGCAAATGGCAAATGGACGTCACACCCACAAATGTGTGTAATCCAGGCAGCGCGTTTGTGCCCGTAGAAGTGCTTGTCTATCTCTGCTACGTAGCTGATGATGTGGATTTTGACGACTTATCAAACCCACAGGAATCGCAGGGGTCTAAATTCACACATAATTCATCACACCGGAGCACCAAAAAGCATACCCATACGCAAGAACACACATTCGCTGGCGCAGAGTATGTTGAAGGACATTCACACGTAATTCCTAGTGGAGTTGTGCTACTGACAACTGCTACAATAGACGTGTTGGATGTGTGTATTGTGACGGCAGACAATTATATGAACAACCTTGCCTATAATCGAGGTAACGAAATGATGGCGTCGAATAGTGTGGGTGCTTCGTTAAACGCAGGTCTGTCAAGAAATAGTGGGAAACACTCTAACTCACAAAGCCATAGTGACAAAATCGCGCAGGCAGTCGCTGGCTGTGTCTCCACATGTGCACTGTCGAAGTTGGTATTCTCGCACTCTCCAAGTAGTGGCAATCATTTGCATACAACAAAGGTCTTCAGTAGCGATGAGCCATTCATGATTTCTCTTGCAGTCACAAGACATATGATAAACTTCTTGTTGAACGGGCTGTCGTACATTGACATATCCAAGTCGACATCTGGGGAATCGATAGCGTCAGGCCAAACTCTCGCACAAGTTTATACGAAGAGGATAAATGAGGCAATATCGTGTGTTTTATTCCCTGTACATGCTATATCATCATGTCAAAACACTGTATCCTCCACTTTACACAAGAACTCGAACACAAACGTACATGCAACAACATCATATATGGATCTTACACAATCTGTAAATTTGATAGATTCTAGGGGTCGATGTACAGACGCTACGGCTGTTGTGCTTACACTAGAAGTGAAGGAAAACAGATTCAAACACGTCGCACAATCTACCCCACACTCTCCAGTTGCCCGTGAACCTCCCGAGTCAGATGCTAGTGTTGGTGTTGGAGCGGGTACTGAAGTAGATGACATAGGGGTTGAATTTGTGATTCGTTTTCGAGGGTCTGATCTGCAGGTATTATCAGCAGTCCGCGAAGCAGCCATATTTCGATTAACACCGCAATCACTTCCTGTAGATGATATGAGTGATACTTGCGGTAAAAAAAATACGAAGGCTATCGTAGATGATAAAAATGAAGGCGCCCGATCCCACATGTGCACACGAAATGCAAATACACATACAAATTCATCGTCGGTAGTTCTATCATTGGCGGATACTTTGGATAAAATAGATGCAGTAGAACGAGTTCTTGCTCGTGCAACTTCTACTCAAGAAAAAACTTTGGATACCAGCTTCAGAGGCAGCAATGTGCTAAATACTAAAACTGAGCTTGACCTACAAACGGGCCAATCTAACAACGACGAGTTTAGTGGGCTTGCTACTATACGTATGTTTACTGTTTCATTGTTTTACATGATCGCTTACATACACAAGTACATGGATGATGATATGGCCTATAAATTACGAATATGTCTATCTTCATTTCAGAAGTGGCTTCGTTCATGTCACCCCAATATGAAACCACCTTTCTATAATATGCTCATCTTTGCAGATTCTCCAGAAATACTTGGTGCGCTGCGTACGCTGGTGGATATCGAGAAAAGATTGCAAGATTGCTATTTAGCTCTTCGTGATAATTCCTCTAATAACCTGGACAAGAATTTGAATTGATCGCGTCTATCTATATACAAGTCATCCAGATCATGTTTACGTAGTAGCTTGATGATCGCGGCCCAAGCTGTTATGCCTCCTATGCTCCAACACGCACTGCATTCATGTATGCATCAATGGATACCCTTGCAATGTTTAAAATATTGATTCTCATAATCGAAAATACACCGTTGCTTTTCAGAAAACCTTGGCTGAAAAAATGCTAATCAAAACAAACAATATTAAGGAAGTGAACGTTCCTAATCAAAACAGGTTCAACGTTCCTAACCAAAACTGGTTCAACGTTCCTAACCAAAACTGGTTCAACGTTCCTAACCAAAACAAGTTCAACCATTATCCAACGTTTACGAGGGTCACTAAAACCACTTAAATTTCAAGATTGTTTAGTGCACGTGGGTATCTGCATTGGCTGTAAGAATGACGGCCGCAATAGGTGCCACGGGGGATTGCCAAAGTATGTGTCAGCCATGCATCGGTAAGAATTGCTGTCCAAGGTCTGCATTGTCAGAAGGGAAAATGCAACGAGTGAGGAAAATAACCACATCTATGAATATGGCTGTAAGACTTCACTTTGGACTAAAGCCTCACTGGCTTCCTACGCAGAAGAAAAAGAGGAATCGACCTCCAAGCAACCCAAAAATACAAATAAACTCTTATGTTTGAATACGAATGTTTACCCGTAACTACTATCTCGTTACTTTCCAGTCGTATAGTACTCGTACACTTAAAACAGGATTGTTACAAGAACTGCAATACACTAACAACATACCATACACTCACACTGATAACATAATGCACCTCTCTGTAAATAAGTACTGATTATGGAAAGTACTGATTATGGAATATCTTCAATGCATTAACATACAATGCAGTAAGTATAATATGCCAACATAGCACGATACTATAGAATCGACTTCGTTTTCACTCTACTGATAAATAATTGAAATAGATGAGAATAGAGCTATGTTTACACCTTCTTCAAGGTCTCTACATAAGCTTAAACGAATCAATAAACTCACTGTTTGATCGCACTCTAAACAGAACTCCGATTTTGCTCAATTCCAACTTACGGTTGCATACAAATTACACAATTTCTTAAGAGTCCTGATGGTTTCTCGTAATCTTACGTATTCCGATAAGAAAAGTGTACCAAGAATGTCGTTTCATTTGCTGTCGACATCACAATGCGAGTACACTTAAGTATATACAGTTCACTTTGTTTATCACAACGAAGTGGTATGTACAAGTCACTGGATTGAACTAGCAATGAAGGTATTATTTCATTCGTCAACTTGCTATTCATCTGATCAAGAAAAATCGAGTTGTAGGCACATAACCTTTATAACGAAAGTCTATTCCAAGTGAATTCGCGACTATTCATTCCAAGTGTATTCGCGACTATTCATGGTCAATTCTTAAGACAGCACAAATTGAATGCCTATCAACTCCCATTATGGAGATTCACTTCGTTGCATTTTGAAGTGTTCTACAAGAAAAAGCCTCTTTTTGTTTATATGATGTCACGAAAAATTACGAAACTCATTAATCTCCTGTACTGGTACACTCTTTGTTGTAGTGTTGTCACTTTTCTGTTTCCCTTTCTAAGCCATTCCAGTCCTGGCTATCTCTGTGTCTTTGCTATAGACGATGCAGCCTGTTACATTGACATATTGGAACGGGCGTGGCCTGTGTGAGAAGATTCGCTTCATGTTGGCTGCATGCCAAGTACCTTACGAGGATTTCGTTCCTGGCACCAAAGACTCAAAATTCTTGGAAACCCGTGAACAATTCCTCCATCTGCAGGAGCAAGGCTACTTATCTATGGGTCAGGTATGTTTCCATGAATAGGTACACTCTTGGGAATGTTAGTGTATATTGTCTTCTTATTATCTGACATGCGTTCAGTTTGTGTGATTTCGGTTGGCATGCGTTATTGCGTTTCACTGCAGCAGAGAGGCATGCTTAACTAGGAAGCCTTGGTTGCATAACTCGTTTCTATATCAGTTATAGTGTTTCTCAATTTTCATCAACGAATATTATACTATTGATTGTAGGTCCCACTGTTGTGCATTGACGGCTTACACCTAACGCAGGTATCCGCGCACACCACATAATCTTGAGTCCGAAACACGTTCTTATTTGGCATGCAAGTATATTTTTGTTTCACAGAATATTGTTCATCTTAAATACGTACATGCTATCTATGCAGAGTAAGGCTATCATCCGCTACCTAGCCAAAAAACATGGAATGGATGGATCACCAGATCCTTACCAGATGGCTATGTGTGATATTGTTTCAGAAACGTTAGCAGATTATAAATCTGCCGCATATTCAGCTTGGGAATATGGCTTAGGAGTTCATCCGAGGGAGGAACAAATAGAACGAGTCAAAGCTGTAAGTAGTCGTATAACATGTGTAGAGAGTGTCTACCTGATATTTTTCTCGTAGCTTGTTTTGTGGAGGACATGAAGTGCGACATTGTTTGGTCATAGATTTAAATTAAAAGTCAAACGTTTAGGGTGAAATATATGTATGTATGAAGGAAATCTCACGCGTACATGTAGGTAAGAATAATATCAGTGTGTTCTTTAGATAGACCTGATAAACCCATGTTTATTGTATTAACCTCTTACTTGCACACATATATACACGTTTGGTCATTCATGATATGCCATACCCCGTGTACATCCAAGGCACATCCGCACAAGTATGTTCAACACAACACCCAATGTTTTCGTACGTCTTACATAATGATTGCTTATGTCATTGCAATCAGGCCAACAGCAAATACCTGCCCAGAATCGAAAACCAACTACGAAACAATCGAGAGGTACGTCAAAATGTATTATGCGCCCATTCCAAAATCTCATTCACGATAAATCTTAAAATAGCCAACAAACTCAAGTCTACCACCATGCGCTGCCTCTGCTGTAATCAATCCATACACTCGTTCACGTGTGTAATGTATCCGTATACACAGTCTCACACATGAAAATGCACGCACATCTATATAGAAGGAAGGTTTCCAAGGTGGCTTTCTCGTTGGAGCTTCAATGACTTACGCTGATGTTGTGGCTGCCGAAGTGCTGGAGGATATAGTAAATGCTATTCCCGATACGCTAGCTAGTTATCCACTCACTGCAAATCTCTTGAAGTGCACTCGCGCACACCCAGGCATCGCTCAGTTTTTGGGAGACGGGGGCAAGAGAAAGATGAAGAACGTCACTCAAGCGGATGTCGATGCATACAGGGTCTGCGTAGATAGAGTACTAGGCAGATGATGTGTCAGGCAAACCGAAACCCGATGTGTGTGTGTATCTGTGCGTGCTCATCTATTCCTTTTCATGATGGTCGGCCGTAAGTGCAAGTAGTGAGTATCATTCTTTTCTTTTGTGCTGATCAGTAGTAAGTGAAAGTAGTATCATCTTCTCTTTTGTGCTGACCAAGAGTACGTGGAAGTATGAGTATCATCGTACGAGCTACATGCAAGCGGGCGGACGTCATGTATTTAATTCCATACCACTGTGGTTCCAAACTGTTCGCCATAGTGGTTGCAACTTCATTTATGCTCGGCAACGACATTAAAATTAACATTAACAACCATAGCTATTACGTAGATCATATCTATTTCCTTCTAGTTATCTTTATGTAATTGGTAAACTATGATTGAGGTAATGTAAGGGTATCTCGGTAAAATATACCTAATCACCACCAATGAAGTCATACAACAAACAACTTGTTTGTTTTATCTTTTTAAGAGAAGAAATAGAACGCAGTTGAGATTATATATATTTTTGAAATGGCATACGACACAGAAACAGCGAATATGAATGTTCCAGAAGTGAAATCGTTGTTCACGCTAGTCAAAACTAGTCTCAATATGTATAAATACCATGACCGTTAGATTTTATATTGGTATAATATTCAATATGAATTCTGTTGCTAGACTGTTTTTCGTCCTTATGGCCATGGCTGTTGCAATTGGTACGATGGGGTGCAAGGGTTTGAGTGAAAGCTGCAACCCTAAGGATACGTCTCCTTGCTGCTCAGGTCTGAAATGCAAGTATAATACGTATACTATATCCAACGACTGCGAAAAATGAAGAAACATATTCACTGCTGATAATCACATGTATGACGATGACTGTAGTGTCTACTTGGATCAAAGCCTGGCTGGCCACCTACGCAGAAGGAAACCCCAAAAAATAAATCCGAACTCTTGTTTAAATATCAGTGTTTAAAGTATCTCCTGTTTCGCTAATGTTTAGTCTTACAGTATTCATATATAGTGTGCCACATCAACAGTGATGGTCTTTATAAGTCACATCAATATATACACCGTTTTACGAAAAATACAGACTTTGTGTTTGGCTGGTGTCTGGTATCTCATAATTTACAGAATGGATGGATAATAACCCCTGGAGGAGTAGTTGCTTTACTGATGTTCATCAAAGCTATATTTGCTGGACTTCATGGCACTGTCGCTCATGTATGTCTAGTTCTATTTTAATTCAGAGATCGGTATGTTTTGGTCGAAGAAGCGCTATGCGCTACAAGCGACCTCCGACATAATTCAATAGAGAAAAATAACTTCAGCCCCGAGATCCCATTAAAAGTACCCCGTGCAGTATTATGTACAAAACTTACCGCCATAATCAGGGTGATGCAGGTAACAAGTCTTACCGCTTTAAAAGCATGTACGCTCACACAGGCCATGCCAATTGCATTGGGTGAGGTCAGAAATTGAGACTACACAGATGATGTGTAAAGTGCAGGTAAAACTTTCGGCACAAACCGAAACCCTACGTGTGTGTATATATGTGCGTTGCCATCTATTCTCTTTTATAATGGTCAACAGTAGGTGGAAGTAGTGAGTATCATCTCATTTGATCAACAATAAGTGTGAATAATATCTGCTACATGCAAGCGGGCGGACGTCATTGTGTTTGCTTCCATACCGCAATGCTTTCAAACTAATTCGCCAGAGCTACATTGTTAGTGTTTGTGGTGAGGAGAGAATTTTAGAAATAACAACCAATAGCTATTACGTACATTGCTTCTATTTCTTTCCCATTTATCGCTGTTTAATTGGTGAACTACCAACCTAAGAGCATCGCGTTAAATTATGCACAATAATCACCATTGAAGATTTATCAACAGCATAATGTGTGGTTTGCATGCCGATCAAAATTGTTTTGCTTGAAAACATGGAGGAAAGTAAAAGGCAGTTTAAACTGAGTTTACTTTTGAATTATAAACGGCACAGAAACAGCGGTCGAGGAGTGATAGCTTTTACAAAACTGCGACAAGACGCGTGCTCACATTTCTTAACATGTATAAATACCATGACCGTTGGATTTTATATTGGAATAATATTCAATATGAATTCTGTTGCTAGACTGTTTTTCGTCCTAATGGCAATGACTGCCGCAATTGGTACGATGGGGTGCAAGAGTTTGAGTGAAGGCTGCAACCCTAAGGATACGTCTCCTTGCTGCTCAGGTCTGAAATGCGTGTTTAATACGTATTTTGAATCCTACGACTGCGAAAAATGAAGAAACATATTCACTGCTGATAACCACATGTATGACGATGATTGTAAGTGTCTACTTGGATCAAAGCCTGGCTGGCCACCTACGCAGAAGGAAACCCCAAAAAATAAATCCGAACTCTTGTTTAAATATCAGTGTTTAAAGTATCTCCTGTTTCGCTAATGTTTAGTCTTATAGTATTCCTATATAGTGAGTCCTATCAACAGCGATGGTCTTTACGAGTAACAATGAGATATACACCGTTTTAATGTGTCTCGTATGAAAATACAGGCTTCTTGCTTGGCTGATGTTTGGCATCTCATAATGTACAGAATGGATGCATACTAATCCTTGGAGGAGCAGTTGCTTTACTGATATCAATCAATAGCTATATTAGCCGGACTTCATGGCACTGTCGCTCATGCACGTCTAGTTTTTATCTTAATTCAGAGATCGGTATGTTTTGGTCGAAGAAGCGCTGCACGCCACAAGCGACCTCTGACAATTCAACAGAGAAAAACAACTTCAACCCCGAGTTCCATGAATAATACCCCGTGCAGTATTATGTACAAACATTATCGCCATAACCAGGATGATGCAGGTAACAAATCTTACCGCTTTGGAGGCATGTAAGCGCACACAGGCCATGCCAATCGCATTGGGCAAGGTCGGAAATCGAGACTACCTCTTGTACAGCTAGACAATGTGTTTTGAGAGACCAAAACAGAAAGAAAAATCTTAGCCTACTGTTTCAAATAGTTTATGCGGTAGCTCATGCACGCGGGAAAATATACATATCTTCATAAGCTATCCCATCAATCTTATAGATGGTGTTTAGGATCGCTGGAATTGTGGACGTTGATCTCCTACGCTGCTCAAACAAAAAGCAAAAAACCAATCTGAGATGACCATTTACAAAACGTACATAGTCGATAAATCTACGTTTCTTCTGTCTCTCACACCAACGGTAGTAAATGTATCGAAGGTACACCCTCAGGTGAGAGACCGATCACTACTTCAGGACCAATACCCACCAGCACAACTAGCGCAGTGCAAGTAGAATCATCTAATAGGTAGGATTACCTGAGTTATTCTGGTGAGCTTGTCGTCAATCATGGTCTGGGCTGATTTCAGGTATCCCTTGACGAGATCCAGTATGACTGTTATTGCCACGGCGTTATCCGGCACTACGAACGAACTTGAGGCGTGTGACGCCTGGCTGTGTTGATATATGACGATAACATGTTGCGTCATATGTCGATGGGTCGCTTAATAGGACAACATCCACACGGTCGTTGCGCTCGTTTTATGAATAGATAAGCAATTTACCGAGACATTAGAAGGTAAAGTCCACTGTGATCACAGAAATTGGCTTCTGGTAGAACAGCACAAATTGCACTCTGTCCAAAAGTCGACTCCAGGCGAGTTATACTACAGAAGGCAAGCAAACACCCAAATAATGTCAATTGTAGACCAATAGAAGGTGTTCATGAAAACGCATCCAAGCCTTCCAAGCATGTAAAAAGTAAAACATACATACTACCACAAACAATTCTAGAATATGGGGTGAGAGACACCTACCATACATTAATTAATTAATTACCGTTCCAAATGGTCATCCCACTTCAACTGCGTCGAACTGTCCAGGTATATCATTAAAACTGCCAGGCTGGATGATGGAAACACCAATGTACCAGGTGCAGTTGTCGATGACACTAATACCGATATAGAGGTATAGGAATATCATCATACACGGACATGTGTAAAGGAACGTGTAAAAGACAATGCTCAACGCTCACAAACTTCGAGTTCAAGTAGTATCTTTTCAATTCTGAGGCTGTAACATACTGCACCTACTTCTTACTTTGAATCCATGTTTCTGAAGGATATCTCCTAATGCTGATCGCGCTACAGGAAATTTATAATGAGTAGAGGAAAAGAATTTCATTTCATATCAATTATGAACGTGGGGTGGTTTAGCCGATAAGATGAAGTGTTCATCTTCGAGGGTTAATTGTGCTTGGTCATTCCAATTGAGCATAGAGAGCGTACCTGTCGAAGGATCTGTTATGACAACTGCCCGTGAATGTAGAACCATTGCAAGGCTGTCAGTATTTGATACTCCCTGTTGCGCTGGAAAATTGGAGGCCTAGAGGCCCAACGTAGTAGGCAAACAGTATCGTTACTTCGTGGAGTTTAATTTTATATAAACATTTTGATAATTGTAATTGCTATTAGAAGCCCTTAAAGCAGGTAATTACCCTCAACTCACTCCATGGTTCCATAGCTCTGTCAATGTGATGTACAACATTGATATAAACGAGATACGCAGCACAACTATAATTATTTATCAACGAAAAGGAGAACGCTATGGTCAATGAACAAACTGCATCTTCCGAAACAAAAGCTATCTAGAGGGTAATTCTACTTACGTCTTCTAATTATAAGTAACGTTTATGTCGGTTGTGTAGAAGTGAAGTTATATGAATGCGAATGGGCGCATATATACCTTCACATGACTACTACACTACCACATGATGGTATGCATTGGGGCGGTATAAAAGCCCGCCAAAAATTCATCCTCGAAAATGAATAAGAGACAAATAAAGAGGAATGATGAATTGGTTAATAAAAAACATAACAACTTAAACTACACACGTCTGACCTACTCCAACCCCAGCCCTCACCCTAACCCGTCTCCAACCTCTAAAAAATCCCGTCTAAAAATAAATCCTTCTTCCTACGGTCTTCGGACCAGCCACACTTTGAAGCATGATAACGTACTAAAGCGACGTTTCGTCGATAGATAATTAGTTACTTGCAGCACATATATACACACATACATATATACACACATATACACACATATACATACATACATACATACATACATACATACATACATACATACATACATACATACATACATACATACATACATACATACATACATGCATACATACATACATACACTCATACTTACTTATACATTCATACATACTACCATTCATACATACATACATACATACATACACTCATACTTACTTATACATTCATACATACTACCATTCATACGACTAGTCCTAAAGTTTCGTCACGCTAAAACTAGTTCCAAGTCACACACACACCAAATATATACCCAAACTGCTTTGAAGCCAACAGAGTAAGTACATGCATCTACTTGACATTGCATCCCTCACCCCAGCACCTTCGGAGTAGCACTCTTCAGTTTACAACATAAATGCGTAGCAACACTTATAATCACTGTTGTTAGTTCAGGAAATATGCCTGTTTGCGACGTTCACCGCATAGAGAGCTTCAGTGCGTGTCACAGACTGCACAGTAATCAACTCTCTGAGCAGAAAAATGCAGAGATATTTGGAAAATGTAATAATCCGAATGGGCATGGTCACAACTACAAAGGTGAGTGTTTCAATTCTGAGCAGCTCATCTGCTTCCATAACTGTGGCTGTCGTGAACAATGTGGATTAATCTCGCTGCTTAATGTGTACTTCCACAATGAGCTGATGCATTGTACCTTTCCTAACTCACACCATCTCCTGTACGTCATTCTTTGCCGGACGATCAACATGTGACGCGCGTATTCTTCACTCACTTCAGTCGAAGTCGTTGTACGTGGCAAAGTAAGTATGAATCGTGTTCCCAGATTATTGAACTTGCTGGTGACAATCCCGTCTGTGGTACATCCTGATTAACTGATTTTTCGATTTTTTTTTGAATAGGTTGATAGCGACACGGGAATGGTTATCAACATTACTGATTTGAAAGAATACATGAAGTATGCTATTCATGATACAATGGATCACAAGAATCTAGATAAAGACGTGCCGTATTTTAAGGATGTGGTTAGGTATGTACTCGTTCAGTTTATATTTGTAGTTGTTAATCACTTTGATAAATGTTTAGGTCTTGTATTGTCTTTTCAGTTCATGTTGGTAAATATTTTTGTCAGTTTATATTTGTAGTTGTTAATCACATTGATGAATGCTTAGATCTTGTATTATTCATTGTCTTTTCAGTTTATGTTGGTAAATATTGCCGCAATAGTGATAGTGCACTAGTAAAGTTTACACGTCGCCATACATCTCAATCTAACTGATATCCAATACATGTTTTGAAATTACGACAATGATTCCACGTTGTCAACATGGAATGCTCAGCACAACGGAGAATATTGCTATCTGCATATACAACAATTTGTTGGAGTATATACCGAACAATATGCTGTATAAGGTTAAAGTATATGAAACGGATAAGAATGTTGTAACGTATAGAGGGAAATAGGTGTTCGATAGTGTTGCTGTACTGATGAAAAGCACAGATAATTGTAGAATGAAATAAAGTGCCTATGGTTTTCTAACGTACAACCTGTTGTATTGGGTTCCATCTACTCGTTTGTATCTTTATTTGTATTTATAGAATGAAATAAAGATCCCTCTATCGTACAGCCTGTTGTTTTGGGTTCCATCAACTCGTTTATATCTTTATTTGCATTCATGTACAGTCTGGATACTCAGGTATTTGTTTTAAACATTGTCGCTTCACTGAGCTGACGTCCACATTCGGCTTAGTTGCCGAAACTCAGATCTCTGTCCGATTGGACACTTGTAAGGTGTTGTGGATATACAAGCATTGGTTGTGTGATGGAATATTTGGCGTTCCTACTATACTAATGAGTAATCATGTATAATGCACAGAATGCATGTGATATTTGTAATTATTCAATTTTTTTCTCGATTCAAGTTATCAGTAAACAGGCATACCACAAACTTAAAATAAGCACCACGTATTTTGTTTATAATTTATTGATGTTCTCCTGCTTCAGTACGTAAAAACATTCTCCAACCTAACAGAGTAACGCCGAGAAAATTTGTGGAATACCCCGCTGTAGCGTGACAGAACTATGCATACAAACCTATGTAATACAGAATAGATTATTTCCGACGTGGAAATACGCATACATATTTATGTTGTTCACTTGCCTTCAATTATTCTGTATGTCTAATGATGTAAAACCAGCTACAATACAAGCCAGTTTCGTGCCCAAACACTATAAATTTGTTTAGCAGCACCCGCTGTCTCCCTTGTTTCGGTTCTCCTGGTGTGTGGTAGGTGCTACGGTGATTATTCAATAGAGAAAAATAACTTTAGCCCCGAAATCCCATGAAAAGTACCCCGTGAATCCCATTAAATGTACCCCGTGCAGTATTATGTACAAAACTTACCACCATAATCAGGGTGATGCAGGTAACAAGTCTTATCGCTTTAAAGGCATGTACGCTCACACAGGCCATGCCAATCGCATTGGGTGAGGTCAGAAATTGAGACTACACAGATGATGTGTAAAGTGCAGGTAAAACTTTCGGCTCAAACCGAAACCCTACGTGCGTGTATATATGTGCGTTGCCATCTATTCTCTTTATTTGAGTGGGAGTAGTATCTGCTAGACGTCATTGTGTTAAATTCCATAACTAATTTGCCAGAGCTACATTGTTAGTGTTTGTGGTGAGGAGAGAATATTTTAGAAATAACAACCAATAGCTATTACGTACATTGCATCTATTTCTTTCCCATTTATCGCTGTTTAATTGGTGAACTACCAACCTAAGAGTATCGCGTTAAATTATGCGTAATCACCACCATTAAAGATTTGACAACAGAATACTGTGTGTTTTGCGTGCCGATCAAAATTGTTCTGCTTTAAAACATGGAAAGAGTTTTAATTCAGGTTTTACTTTTGAAATGATAAACGGCACAGAAACAGCGGTCGAGGAGTAGATAGTTTTTACAAAACTGCGACAAGACGCGTGCTCACATTTCTTAACATGTATAAATACCATGACCGTTGGATTTTATATTGGAATAATATTCAATATGAATTCTGTTGCTAGACTGTTTTTCGTCCTTATGGCCATGACTGTTGCAATTGGTACGATGGGGTGCAAGGGTTTGAGTGAAGGCTGCAACCCTAAGGATACGTCTCCTTGCTGCTCAGGTCTGAAATGCAAGTATAATACGTATACTGAATCCAACGACTGCGAAGAATGAAGAAACATATTCACTGCTGATAATCACATGTATGACGATGACTGTAAGTGTCTACTTGGATCAAAGCCTGGCTGGCCACCTACGCAGAAGGAAACCCCAAAAAATAAATCCGAACTCTTGTTTAAATATCAGTGTTTAAAGTATCTCCTGTTTCGCTAATGTTTAGTCTTATAGTATTCCTATATAGTGAGTCCTATCAACAGCGATGGTCTTTACGAGTAACAATGAGATATACACCGTTTTAATGTGTCTCGTATGAAAATACAGGCTTCTTGCTTGGCTGATGTTTGGCATCTCATAATGTACAGAATGGATGCATACTAATCCTTGGAGGAGCAGTTGCTTTACTGATATCAATCAATAGCTATATTAGCCGGACTTCATGGCACTGTCGCTCATGCACGTCTAGTTTTTATCTTAATTCAGAGATCGGTATGTTTTGGTCGAAGAAGCGCTGCACGCCACAAGCGACCTCTGACAATTCAACAGAGAAAAACAACTTCAACCCCGAGTTCCATGAATAATACCCCGTGCAGTATTATGTACAAACATTATCGCCATAACCAGGATGATGCAGGTAACAAATCTTACCGCTTTGGAGGCATGTAAGCGCACACAGGCCATGCCAATCGCATTGGGCAAGGTCGGAAATCGAGACTACCTCTTGTACAGCTAGACAATGTGTTTTGAGAGACCAAAACAGAAAGAAAAATCTTAGCCTACTGTTTCAAATAGTTTATGCGGTAGCTCATGCACGCGGGAAAATATACATATCTTCATAAGCTATCCCATCAATCTTATAGATGGTGTTTAGGATCGCTGGAATTGTGGACGTTGATCTCCTACGCTGCTCAAACAAAAAGCAAAAAACCAATCTGAGATGACCATTTACAAAACGTACATAGTCGATAAATCTACGTTTCTTCTGTCTCTCACACCAACGGTAGTAAATGTATCGAAGGTACACCCTCAGGTGAGAGACCGATCACTACTTCAGGACCAATACCCACCAGCACAACTAGCGCAGTGCAAGTAGAATCATCTAATAGGTAGGATTACCTGAGTTATTCTGGTGAGCTTGTCGTCAATCATGGTCTGGGCTGATTTCAGGTATCCCTTGACGAGATCCAGTATGACTGTTATTGCCACGGCGTTATCCGGCACTACGAACGAACTTGAGGCGTGTGACGCCTGGCTGTGTTGATATATGACGATAACATGTTGCGTCATATGTCGATGGGTCGCTTAATAGGACAACATCCACACGGTCGTTGCGCTCGTTTTATGAATAGATAAGCAATTTACCGAGACATTAGAAGGTAAAGTCCACTGTGATCACAGAAATTGGCTTCTGGTAGAACAGCACAAATTGCACTCTGTCCAAAAGTCGACTCCAGGCGAGTTATACTACAGAAGGCAAGCAAACACCCAAATAATGTCAATTGTAGACCAATAGAAGGTGTTCATGAAAACGCATCCAAGCCTTCCAAGCATGTAAAAAGTAAAACATACATACTACCACAAACAATTCTAGAATATGGGGTGAGAGACACCTACCATACATTAATTAATTAATTACCGTTCCAAATGGTCATCCCACTTCAACTGCGTCGAACTGTCGATGCTTGGATCTTGTATTATTCATTGTCTTTTCAGTTTATATTAGTAAATATTGTCGCAATAGTGATAGTTCACCAGTGAAGTTTACACGTCGCCATACATCTCAATCTAATACATGTTTTGAAATTACATGATTCCACGTTGTCCGCATGGAATGTTCAGCACAACGGAGAATATTGCTATCTGCATATACAACACTTTGTTGGTATACCGAACAATATGCTGTATAAGGTAAAGTATATGAAACGGATAAGATTGTTGTAACGTATAGAAGGAAATAGGTGTTCAACAGTGTTGTTGTACTGATGAAAAGCACAGATAATTGTAGAATGAAATAAAGTTCCCATGATTTTCTAACGTACAGCCTGTTGTTTTGGGTTCCATCAACTCGTTTGTATCTTTATTTGCATTCATGTACAGTCTGGATACTCAGGTATTTGTTTTAAACATTGTCGTTTCACTGAGTTGACGTCGCCACATTCGGCTTAGTTGCCGAAACCCTAAACCTGTCAGATTGGACACTTGTAAGGTGTTGTGGACATACAAGCATTGGTTGTGTGATGGAGTATTTGGCGTTCCTACTATACTAGTGAGTAATCGTGTATAACGCACAGAATGCATGTGATATTTGTCACTATTCAATTTTTTTCTCATACCACAAACTTAAAATAAGCACCACGTATTTCGTTTATAATTTATTGATGTTCTCCTGCTTCAGTACGTAAAAACATTCTCCAACCTAACAGAGTAACGCCGAGCAAATCGTGGAATGCCCCGCTGTAGCGTGACAGAACTATACATACAAACCTATGTAATACAGAATAGATTATTTCCGACGTGAAAATACGCATACATGTTTATGTTGTTCACTTGCCTTCAATTATTCTATATGTCCAATGATGTAAAACCAGCTACAATACAAGCCAGTTTCGTGCCCAAACACTATAAATTTGTTTAGCAGCACCCGCTGTCTCCCTTGTTTCGGTTTTCCTGGTGTGTGGTAGGTGCCACGGTGATTGTCTCGACGTTTCTGGGAACTTGCACCCCGGCCTGCTCGTTGGCAAGGGCCTTCTGTGAGACAATTCGGTGGATTTCTGTGAGAATGTTCGTAAACGCCTGCTCGACATTTGTGGAATCCAGCGCCGAAGTCTCGATGAACGATAATCCGTGAAGCTCTATTAGGGTAGTGTAGTCAGTATAAGGAAAATAAAACTTGATTGAATAAGAAATAGGCAGTCACAATGCATTGACAAAATAAATTGTACATACACAAATATGGACGAAGAGAAACCGAGATTCCCAAACAACGTGATTGATACTGGAAGAAAATTAAGTAAGGTAGGAGAAACTACAGATGCAAGTACATAATACATGAAGTTAGGTACTATCCTACACGGGCTATGCTTGGTTTAGGATATTCATAAAGCTAAACCAGTACTATAGTGTACCGCGAGTATTACAGCAATACATATGCAGCTTGACAGAAAACGTACAATACAAAATAAACACAGGTCAGGTGCAAGTACACAAAATCATACCAGCGAAAGCCTTTGCCTCCTCGGTGGGGACTGCTCTTAAGTGTCTCAAATCAGACTTGTTTCCAACAAGCATGATAACGATGTTACTGGACATAAAATAGTACGTGTTAGGCCGGTGTAAACAACAGTATACTAATTTACTATCAAATCAATTAAGCATTCCGGTCATTCCAAACCCATCAAACCCATCAGTAATTTGAAAAAAACGTATTACCTATCGGCATGGTCGCGTAATTCTTTAAGCCATCTCTCCACGTTCTCGTAAGTAAGGTGCTTGGCGATATCGTAAACTAGAAGTGCTCCAACAGCACCACGATAGTATGCGCTAGTAATTGCACGATACCTCTCCTGTCCAGCTGTGCATGCAGTAGCCAAAACAAAGGATATTAACAAGGGCAATTTTCACTCCAAAACTTTGAACACCGACTGTAGAAGATATTACACTCACAAATAGAATTTAACGCAGGTGAACGCCTAACACATAAGGAAGAAATCTACGAATCACAACAGGTGGACAAGTATATATATATATATGTGGAGTGCAAACTAACCTGTATCCCAAATCTGCGCTTTAATCGTCTTATGGTCAACTTGAATTGATCGGGTTGCAAACTCGACTCCAATGGTGGACTTGGACTCTAGATTGAATTCGTTTCGAGTGAATCGACTCAACAGATTGGACTTACCGACTCCAGAGTCTCCGATAAGAACAACTATCAAAGCAAACATAAAGTTTAGAATAGAAAGGTCAGCGAAACGCCATTCCCAAATTGCATGTGCAAAGTGATGAAGAAAATTTTACTCGGAACATTACACGAAGACGAGATACACACCTTTGAAAAGGTAGTCATACTCGTCATCTTTACCAGCCATTGTTGTGAAGTACACTAGGGTGAGCCTGCTAAGCAGTATGCATCATAATGTTAAAAAAACCAGAGTAAGGCAATTTAAGTATTTCTAAAAGTAAACCATTATAAACAGAACGAATGTTAAGTGGATAAATGTTGAGGTCGCTCATGTCGTATTGGGGCGCACGAAAAATATTGGTTTACTTTATGTAGTCAAGATATTATTTTCTTCCTACAATAGTATACGAATGTATTATCAACCGTGTAATTCGTTAGCATATAATACCGTCTGACAAATACTGTCTTTTACGTATTGTAGTAGCAACAGCACGTTACAAACCATCAAAATAACACAAAAACGTTAACCACGAAAGTGTTGCTACCACAAGCCAAACTAAAGGACCATCTTTTCGGACGTATAGTTCATGGAATGCATATACGAACGGGAAAGGAGAGGCTGACGTGAGATAGGTTCATAGAACATATAACAACATACTTACCACAAGTCTAATGGTTAATGTTAAGCGAAGTGATGGGACTAGTTATTGTTTGCGTTACGGATGCTGTTATGTATTCATATACTACACTAATTGCAACGTCAACGTCCGTCTATGTGTTTATTTTTCACCCTGGCTACCTGCCCCCTACCTGCCCCCTACCCTCCACTGCTTGCCTGTCCGCCACTACCTGTCCGCCACTGCCTTCCTGCCTGCCTGCCTGCCTGCCTTCCTGCCTTCCTGCCTTCCTGCCCGACTGCACAGGTTTGGTTTAAAGAGTTGATGATTATGTTTCTAATTGACAATGCTTTAGACACTCAATTCGATCCATGTTATTCAAAATAGAAAACTACAAATATTCCAAGAGAATCACAATACTTGTGACGTAGAACCCAGAAATTATCATCAGCTGTAGTTTCATATTGAATAAATTAACAAAACTATACATATATTATAATTTAAATCAAACTAGGAAGATTAAGATTGATATATATATTAAGGGGAAATGTTTTTCTTTTTCTTTTTCTTTTTCTTTTTATTCTCTTTTTCTTCTTTTTTTTCATCTTCCCTCTCCGATGATGCAGTTTGTAAGTGGTTGGTAGTGGGGACGGGACGGGAAGGGCGGATTGACGATGGAAAGAAAAGGAAAATTTCATTGGCCTATACAAGGATGCTGCCATTCTTTACGTATCGATAGTCACAGTTTCCCGTTGCCGCCCCAATCCCTGTCCTTGCCCCAGTCACTGCTCTTGTCTCCCTTCCCCAGCCCCAGCCCCTGCCCTTGCCCTTGCCCTTGCCCTTGCCCTTGCCCTTGCCCTTGCCCTTGCCCTTGCCCTTGCCCTTGCCCTTGCCCTTGCCCTTGCCCTTGCCCTTGCCCTTGCCCCTGCACCTCCCTTCCCTGCCCCAGGTTCTCCAAACTTTCACCCCCGATATGACTATAACTTGACTATTGGGAACAAACAGTGTGGTGGTTACTAGTGAAGTGTAGAGCTTGCTACTGAAGTTTAAGGTTACTACTGAAGTTTAAGGTTACTACCAAGTGTGAGGACAATC
Organism: Creolimax fragrantissima; assembly: GCA_033442365.1. NCBI lineage: Eukaryota > Ichthyosporea > Ichthyophonida > Creolimax > Creolimax fragrantissima. The sequence goes on from JAWQFL010000001.1 coordinate 286,171, forward strand.
ACTGGTGAGGTGTAAGTGAATGGGTGAGTGAATGAATGAATATACTTGTTTGAGTCTGCGTGCATGCGTGTTTGTCTGTCGGTCTGTTTATGTGTGTGTGTATGCCTTTGCCTTTGCTGCTAGGATTCCCTTGCAGAAACTAGCCAGTAATTATCTAACGCAGTAGCTGTCCAAGAACTTACCGTCGCCCGTCCTTTGACGTCGGGGAGAAATTCATATGTAGCAAGCCAAACGCAAAATATGCTCTGACCCCTATCGCGAGGAAATGGAAGGTTAATGTGGTTGTCGATCCTTCCTGATGATGGATGAGCCTCAAGTGTCTATCTGACCTCCAATCTGTGATTGTTTATGAATGTATCGGAACCACACAGGTTACGTTAATGGGACAGATGAGCTATGGGCTGTCTACGTATACCTACACTCTTTGTTAATAATACCCACCCTCTCTTCTGATGTACGTTTTCCATTCTTGTGGTTAAAATTGGTGCTCTTGCTTGTTTACGAAAAGGCAGCTAAAAGTGCCTTCATATCTTGGGTCTATTATAAGGCCTATTATGTTTTTATTTTTCACTAAACAACAGAACCTACAAGCCAATATAAAAACCAAAATACCAATAAATAAAAATGACAAACATTGATTGGTGATTCTTTAAATAGACTTCGATTGCATGTGCATGACATGTCAAAGAGGTAATGACACGAATGCTCGATGATCAAGCAGACGTGCTTCATTGTTCTTCATAGGTATGTATGTCATGTAATCGCTCATATGTACGAACTACACTCATGACACTCATGCCCACACCGATCATTCACGTTCATGTACACCTCACTACTCATATTCAAGCACATTAGCTTCGTCGTAGCCTTCAATTTGCGGCTGGCTTAGGTAATCCGAACGCACTCCGTGCGCAAACATTTTATAACAAGAGTGAAACCCACCGCTTTTCACTTTGTGAAAGCACTGTGACAGCACTATAAACAGAACGGGCGGTCCTAATTTTGAACATGAAGAACCAGGATACTTGTCATAGTTGCAGTAGTTATGGTGAACTAATCTGCTGCGATGGGTGCGATAAGTCGTTCCACTTGCGATGTCTACCCAAGCCGGCTCAAGTCGCTGTACTAGCAGGTATTGCATAGAGCTAGCGCTAGATAAATGAATTATCAACCATGACAGCGCGAATGCACAGAATCAAATCATATGCAACTTCTTCAAGCAGTAATGTTTTCTATTTTTTTTACTTGGGCCTGCAGAAAATATATTTCTGTTTGTTACTATATTTTGACCACACGTACGTCAAATAGATTCAACTATTTTCTTCTAGATGCGCGATATTTCTATTCATACAGATATTTACTCACTGTGTATAGGCGACGATGATGACTTGTGGCATTGCATTGAATGCGCATCTGTCGAGTTTGAAAGATTGGGAGAACATAATTTCTGTGACGTGTGTGGCGAATGCGGTATACTAGTATGCTGTGACAGCTGCGTGCGAGTGTTTCATCTCAATTGCTTGAGCGAAATGGAGCGATTCGTCATCGAATCCGGTATTGCTAATATTATTCGAGTGAATACCCTACTTCTCTCTACTCGTATATTTCTATCGTGTCTATGCGGATATTGTGCACAGCGTATGTTCATGTTGTGTTCGTGTAGGTGTAGGTTCTTGTCAAAGAAGATCCCACTCTTGGTGTGGTTAACTCCACTAGAAATATTGAGAACAACAGGATTATGTATAGATCAAAATATATACTCACATATACGCACACCCAAGCCAACCGAAAGTCCCAGAAACAAGATTGATAGTCACACGAAACACTATACTACACGGATCTCAATAAATGACAGCTGAAGTTAATGATGATTGGCACTGTACGATGTGCTCCAGTACGGATACAAAACAAGAAATCAAAGCGAAAGGAAAGGCAAAAGCACATGATGATTGTAAAGCCAAAGGAAAAGAAAAGGCCAAAGTTGACCCCAGAGGAGTGATAGATGGACACGAGTCTTTTGGTCATGGTGAGGCGTCCCTGTCGGTGGCATCATCATCACAGGTATGCAATTATGAGAATATAGAAAGTCGTGTGTGACTGTAGTGAGTGTGGGTGCATGTGCAGATTGCAGTTTACAGAATTTCTTTTTATATCAATATATTTGTTATCTTTATGTCAACGTACCCACGTATGTAGGATTTCATTGTACCGTTGCCTGTCGGAGAGTCGGCGACTGTAACGGGTTCTCCACAAGGGCGATCGAGCACTAAGAAAACTGATAGTGTTAAAGGGCCCAGAAGTGCACTGACATCATTTCTGGAAGAACATGGCATCAGCGCACGCGAGATTAGGGACAATCATTACAGGAGACAGACTCCCCATTCTAATAATGGCACCGCAAACTCTAGCAATGGTGAAGGTGAGAATGCCGGAGTGGACGATGCACGCTCAATGGAACGGAATCCGTATATAGTACTATCGTCCCAGAGTAGAGCAACGGGGAGTACTAAGCGGAAGCGCGAGGCGAGTGTCCCCCGTGCTTCTGCGAAAGTTGACTCTAAGAAGAAAGCTAAAACAGAGGGCAGACCGAATGATTCAAAAGATAAGAAAAGTGGGAAAAATAAGAAGACCAAGAGAAATAAGTTAAATGGCGATATGAGTGACGAGAACAGTGAACGGCGGTTGACGAGACGAGCGCGTGCGAATGTAAGTCGATGTGACGGCGAGAGTGAAGGCGATGACAGTAGCAGTGATGGTAGTAGCAGTGATGAAATGCCGCTGATGCTGTGCTCTGTGTGCCAGCGCCCAATTCCGAGAGACGCGAGTTTGGCTGTTGTGGATCCGATAACTCCTTTGTGCCAGGTATATACACATATCTGTATATATTTTCGTTTGTGTACAGCTGGTTTGTATTAGATTCGACAATATATACGTATGATTGCATTGTATAGCGACAGTTGTATTTCATTGCTGCCATCACTACAGGTGTGTATTGCTGCTCGAGACAAGAAGCGGCGTTCAATGCGGGGAAAGAAAAAAGCGAGTGGGGCAGCCGGCAAGTTTGTTGAGGGTACACTAATGTCGGTGCTTTACAGCGAGATAGATACCCTTCAGGTGCGTATTTCATGGAGTTAGTCGATGATGGTAGCGTAATTTGTTTGGGAAATCATACCTTTGCGAGTATACTCAGGTTTTATTATACTGCAACTTTGAAATGCACACGTACACGGCACATATTCAACAGGATATGTGTATTAAGCTGGTGTCTCAGAACATCGAATGTGTAGAATCGTTTGGTGTGATTGCACATGATGCCAAATCGAAGATCTGCAACATTGTCTGTCGTCACCGAAAGTTATTCCCAGACATCCTTCCACTATTCTTGGAGGGAGATATGCTAACAAGAGACCTAATACTGATGGACTGCGCTAAACTTGATGATGAGAGGTATGTTGTATAATGATATAGTTGTATTAATACGTGTTTTTTGTTTGTTAAACTATATATTTGTATTAATACGTGTAGTTTTTTTTTGTTAAACTATATTTATATTGAGAATATTTATTTACGTTGTCTGCGCATACGTACTTTTCATATTGTGAACGATTTTGTTGGTGACGGACTTGTTCTTATGTATATCCGCGTGTTTTAGAGAGTTTAAGGTTCATATGGTACCAATTATTCAATTTCGTCTACACAAACACACACGTATATATATACTCAGTTACAAACAGATTGGATGGCAATGTCCGTGGTTGAATGGATTAAAATTGGGCGAGTGTGGTCAACTCGTTGATGAGGTGTGCTAATTTTCGTATAGTTCTCTTCAAGTATTACGCATGTTTTACGTTGTCATACGCGCATCACCACGTTCCACACTCACATATGCAGATGTATAGACATACCTCCTTCACACAATTGTATGCATGATTTAAACTTCCACAGATACGCACTCAATTCAACCGATACGCATGTATTTTAAATTACAGTATGTCCAATTATATTCTAACATATTTCTACATCCATTATCGTAAATTCATTTTATTGAAACATTCCATGTACAACTGCAGGCATTTGCAATTATATCCTCCCAATGTCCCGACATTACAAGTCTAGTACTTCATGGCTCGTATCTTGTTACAGACAAATGCTATGCAGAATTCTTCCGAACACATCAAGCTTTAAGGGAGTTTGACAACGCCTGGTCCGCCAAGTTGGGCGAAATCTCACTCAAAACACTTGCAGAAGAATGCAAAGGTACAATGTGTAGAGCACTAAGCGGAACGCTAAATTGTGGTCACAGTGAAAGAGTATGGTGTTGTATGGTGGTCGGTTGGATATAACTGGATATATATGAATGAATTATATTTGTGTACAATCGCAGTGCTATATTGCAAATAGAAATCGTACCAGTCCTCTGAGTATGTACGGCAGTGTGTTGCACGTTCACTAACATACATGAGCACACCCTTCTTCGCATTATATTATCTTTGTATGTACAAATACACTCCGTACGAATACATTGTGAATAATCCAATACAGACATAGAAATATTGGCTTTGAAACACACCTCGGCTGTGGACGACTCGGTCCTCAAGTATGTAGAGCAGATGACGACTTTGACGCACCTAAGACTTACACACATGGAGAATGTTACAGATGAGAGTGTGGCAGGAGTTTTGAAGGCCATTGGTGGTGGCTTGGAAATGTTGGATTTATCGGGTAATCCCCAGCTGACTGAGGTATGCATGTATTTATCTACTTCGATTTATGATGTGTACGTTTCATGGAGGCTGCTCGTACTTGGATACGGAATATGGTATGAAATTTTTGTATATTTTGCTGGGAATTGGAATCCAACAATTATCATGTGATTCGTTTCCAAAGAGTAAAGCTAATAGTGGAATTTAACCACACTCGCGAGATTGACTTCTTGTCGCTTAATAATATTGAAAAGAAAGATCTGCTACCGCGGGATGCGGGGTAGCTTGTGTAGAAGAGACGGGTGTTAGGGGCACAAAGCGCTAAGATGTTAAGTGGTTCTGTTAAAGTTTGAGTTGTCGCGCGTACATTGCTGATGATCGCGCCATTCTTGGTTCCAGTATACCTGTTATCGGCTTAATGCTTACCCACATTGTTTTGTTTACAAATTTATCTACATTACTCCCAAATTAATAGATATCCTTTCAATCCATTGGTAACTGCTGTCCCAACCTCATCACTCTCATACTGAATGACAACAGCAAGTTGACAGACGAACACATTGAATTGTACGTTTTGTTAGTGTCCATGTTTGTACATGTTATGTATGTGTACGAATATTGTAGTTTTCCTCTTTAATTGCGCAGTGATTGCTTATATAATAATATTGTGTCAGTTTATAAATGCAACCTGCGTCCTGGACGAGTCTATGCGAAGTTTGAGGTGCTTCAGCGGACTTGTAATGTGATATGTATGTACACAGATCATTAACGGCCAGAGTTGGTTTGTCCGTGGCATATTTTATCTACACTTGTTTTGTACTAATGTAGTCGTATCGTTCATCTTGGCGCAAAAGATTCACAACAAAATGTAGGAAAATAGAATGCTTGGAGATATCTGGCTCCAGAGACGTATCTAACATCGGTGTCTCGCAAATCATCACTGGTATGTCAGTGTGTAGTGCGTCTGTATCAATATTGTGTTGGATCCTCAAGAGCGATGTCATTATGGTAGAACAATTTCAAACTCTGTACTTGAAATGGTATGAACCATTTTTATCAACGAAGCCCACTGGTGTTCTTACAAACATGTGTGTGTTCAAGAAACATCCAATATTTCGAAAAGGGATGAAAGAGTTTTAAGAAATCAAACCAGCGTATATTGGGTTTAGCCTCACCTACATTCTTGGTTTATGTTTTACCGTTGATACGAAAAATTTAATTGCCATATAATTCAGCCTACGGAAGTCAGCTTGAGGTACTGAATCTGAAAGGTGTCGACTTGGTAGAGGAAGATTCGCTGAAATTGCTAACAAGCTCATGCCACAACACTATCTCAAAATTGAATTTGTCGTGGTGCCGTGCTGTCAATGATGAGGTGTGTCCTCGGTCATGCCTGTATTGTAGCGTTCATGAGTGTACGTGTGCATGTGTCTATGCATGTATTTGTATCCACTTAAGAAATCTATTAAGACCACATTATCACTAGTTGTCCGGTGACGAGTTATTGTGTTGTGTGCATGTATTTGGTAAGATGACCTTCAATATATTGCGTCTGTAGGAAGGGATGTAGTTTTCGGTACGCCATGATGACGAAATCTTGTCATCACTGAGGTGGCCGTGGTGCCGTTGCCACATTCTTGTGTGCACGTTAGTTGTTCTGAGGGTAAAAATAACTGTTGTTGTGCTTGACACATTTAGTGAGCGTTTCTTACCATGTATAATGGGTGTATGTTTGTATGATGAACTGGATTATATTTATTGTTTGTTTTGAAAAGTATTGTCGGACGGCTGCGTGCAGTATGGCACGTTGGTTGTCATGATTTTTCTTATAAGTTTCCAAATTATACGCGTTTCATGATGAACAGATTGTAAATGAACTACTGAAAACCTTCAAACGACTAAAGATACTTCAGATATGGGGGTGCTATCAAGTCACAGAAATGTCTTACGAGAACGCAGGATCGAATGTAACAATTCTGGGCGCAATGCGACTTTAGTACCACACATCCCTGTATACGTTCTATCGCGTTTTTGCAATGTAGACGTAAGACATGTTAAACCAATATAATAGGCTTTTTTCCAAGATCAGATGCGCTTCCAGCAACCGATTATGATACGGTCCTGGTGACAGCCGTAGCACAGTACAATGTCCTGTACATTGTCCTCGCACTAGTTCTCCAAACACTCGCCAAGCGTAACCTCGAACTCCTTGGGCGTAGTTGTCACCAGTCAGTGAATGGTGTCAAATTTTTACACTAGTAATCCAAACACTAGCGTAGCTGTATTGATCTACGTAGCGGTATTTATTCACGTTCAAGCGTAAACCCCAAATCCCTGGGACCGTAGTAGTCACGCGTCAGTCAATGACTTCAAAGTTCATAAGCCAGAGTCATTGTGCATAATGTACATATAATATGGTGTAAATCGTACAAGTCTAGATTGTATAAATAATGATACGAAATGCACGAAATGACAATGCGCGTTCTGTGAATGTTTGTATAGTATAGCAAATGACATCTAGTTGTCCGGAATAAGCACGTACAACGTATAACTTCAAGTTCCATGTACAATAACATTTCCCACCAGTCCTTGTAATTAGCATAGCACGTTTCAAGTGACATTATTATCTTTGTGAATTACAGGATCATATTCTCATGTTGATAAATCAATCGTCCTTTTATTGTGCTTGCACGTATGAAAGCATGGCCGTGAGTTCCAACTAGATATTCGCTTCCCGATGCGCAGCTGTGCTACAGAAGTGTGGTCTCGTTCCACTGTTGTACCAGAAACACAACACACAAATATGCAATAACACAATGAGGACAGTCGGTATTTACTACAGTCTTTGGTTTTTATGTGCGTGAACATGTACGATGGATGATGTCTCGTATCTACATAGTTCGCACTCCAAAACTTGCGTGTTCGGAAACTTACCTTGGTACGCGTGTAAGAGCCGTGTCCACTAACAATACCTGAACCATCAATACCGAAATCGACTGTGAACGTGTGCATGAAGGCAAGAGGAATATTTTGCGGCTAACTTGGACATCTATATATTTTCATGTGACTTTCAGTTTGTCTGCTATTGATTAATGAGACATAACAGGCTAGACATTTAGCCTCAGCGTTCGAATTTCCTGTACCATATTTACAATACTAGTTTATAAAATTTAAGATTGCTACAACTACACACCACAGTGATATTGCCCATCCTCTAATATGCGCCAGCTAATGTACTGACCAGAAGAGCCCTCAGTATAGCTCAACTTTTCGACAGCGCGACCAGTATTTGACTTTTTATATGACCCACTACGTCGGCTATTTTACCTTCCTCATTGTCAAGGTTCACCTTTAAGTCTTGAAGCGCATTATTCAGTTGTCCTTCGTACTTATCCAAATCAGTTCCTGCTAGCTTTACTTCTTTCAGTTTATGCCCAGCCGCTTTACTCATCATACTTTTAAATTTTTTCACCTGCAGTGATTATATTAGATAACACAAAGGTCAAGAGTTTAATGTGCGCTTGCGTGTACGTGAATGATAACGAATGTAACTGCTACTGGGATAGAAGCGTTTCTTGACGAGCAATGTGCAAGGGTAATCTGTTGTCGTTGTTTGCAATTGTATGTTTAGCTTAATTTCGTATCTTTGAATAAGTCATACCTCGTCATGCTTAACAATAGTATAGGCCTCACCACCCCTTCCTGCTCTTGCAGTTCTACCCACTCTGTGAATGTACGTCTTAATGTAAGACGGGGTATCATAGCAAACGACGTATTGAACGTTGGAGACATCCATTCCTCTCGCCATAGCATCACTACAAATCATTCTATTCAGTGTATAGAGGTGTGCGTACGCAGTATTATGCAGGTGAATATGAGTGTGAGGCAAAACTCCATCTATGTAGACGCACTGGATATAGCATCTGTTGGCACATACACGACTATCGAAAAGCAACACAAGATCGAACTACAAAATAGTTTACGCATACTAGTTGATGTATCATATGACATGTGCATCACTACAATCATAAGTGGTAACATACACGTCAAGCTTGTCCGTGGTAAAGTGCTTCAACACTTTCTTCCTATCAGTTTGACTCAAACTCGACGAAAATTCGGCCACTCTCATGCCACCATACAGCTTCAATAGCAAAAACAGTCTGTCAAAATTGAAACTTAACAGTTAGTGGGTAGTCTATACGATTTGGAAGGTGTACACATAATACATTTCCTTACATTACGGCACATTTTCATAACCTAGAAAAATTCAACCCAAACGAAAAAACTTGGCACGTAGTCGCTGTCGGTTCTCATCACTAACCTGTGTGTTGCGTCCACAGATGAGGTGAAAACGAGAACCTTCTTGAGTTTCATTTCTAACAGAAGATGTAGAAGCACCATAGGCTTCTCGCCACCGTGGCATTTGATAATATATTCCTATTACACCATATAATCGGTATGGATACAATAAACACATCATGATGGTAAACCAGGCACATACTAAGATTAGGTTTATAATGCGTGGCAAAGAAAAAAATGTGATTCATAAACAAACATGAGTGCATACACATAACAACACATGAAACGAACCAACAAAAACCCCCAACCAACAAAAATCACATACTTTCAAGCCGACCGGTACAACGTACTTGGCGTCTGTTCCCGCAGCGAGCAAACGTGGTTGATGCAGCTGAAGTGATGCTAACTTTTCAGGATTATGCGGCAGTGTGGCACTGAATATCAGCTTTTGAAGCTGAAGTGTTTAAAATGATATTAGCACGGCAGCACGAAATGGAATCATTGGTTCGGAGCGCGGCGAGTGACAAGAAATGCAAGTAGCAAAGTGGATAATGACATACTGGTGTCGAAGTTCTTGCGTTTGACGATGGAGTCATTCCTGAGGGAGACTCGCGGTACGTATGTAGATCACCTCTACAAAATAAAAGTCACAATGGTTTTAGTACATTCACCAGTGTGGCAATAAAGGCAATGAATAGTAAATTTGCAACTAACACACGGTACGAGTAGGACTAATGAGCACCTTGTAGAAGCATTGGTTTTAGCACAACCAGAAGTGGTCGTAATAATATTTTGACTGTACAAAGCACAAAAATTGATTTAAAACACAAGAACATAGCAGAGCTGATGGAAAACAAAATAAATCCTAATTTTAGTTAATTCACAACCCACATATAAGTAGTATGCATACAATTTCCCTTCAGGCACTGTCTCCTTCGAGATGTACGCACTGGTAAGAATCTTGTCCAGCCAGTTCTGGTATGACTGCTGTAATAATCGATCAGCTTCATCGATGACCTGGCAAAAAAAAGGTTGTTAGGGGGCTGCTCGGTGCAATGTGGCAAACTAATCTCTCGTAAACATCAGTTGGAGAATATACTTAGTACTCAGACTGCTAAGAATGTATCTGTATGCGAGACAGGTCACATTAAGTAACATACGACGAAGCTCAACCTAAATCCAAAACCTAAACCCTAACCCTAATGCTAAACATACAAGGTAGCGAAGGTGCTCTAAGGTAAATCCTTTTGTTGAAGTTACGTGATCCACCAACCGACCTGGTGTAGCAATAAGTATATCACACGCGCTCTGAACTTGTCCATCGCTGTATGCGCAGGTTTAGAAGAAGGTTTGGAAATTTATGAGTCCAACTTACAGTTATGACCATGTCATACACATATGAACAACCCAAGTTACTGTATTATATCACAATTCAGTAGTCGGAAAGTGTATGTATTGCATAGATTATCGATGAAGCAGTAATTTGCAAAGTAACGTGTGGCTACACACCAATCTGTCATAACTAGACTTTGTTTCTCCTTTTCGAATGGTGTCAGTCCGGTAACCATGACAACAACTAAGCTTGTATTTTGAGTATACAGACTAAAAACAGTCCGTACTTGTTCCGCCAAGTCTCGGGTGGGAAGAAGAACCAGACACCTCATTTGTCGAACCACTCTGTTGATAAGACAGCTCACCACGGGGACCACATATGCCAATGTTTTTCCTAAAAAGAGGAAGCTTTCAATTAGGATGTGAACTACGCTTGCATGATGTGTACACAATTACAGACGTCTTCTAGTGAAACATTTCAGTATGCCCACATATATTAAAGGGTAAAGTTTTACACAAAAGTGCACAGTAATTATACCTATGCAAAACCACGTACATGCACACACACACACACACACACACACACACACACATACACACACATACATACATACATACACACACACACACACACACACACACACACACACACACACACACACACACATACATACACACACACGTGACGGATGCTGGAGGCAGACACATGAATTGTGAAACACCCGGAGAATATCAAGTTAATATACAGAAAACCTCTTGAGCTCTTACACGGATATAGAATATAACTCAACTTGGAAAATCTATATATAATATCGACTATCGACAACTGATACTATACTCACCGCTGCCTGTAGGTGCAGAAACACACACATCTCCAGGATGTGTTCCGGGTGACAAACCCGCTCTCAGCATCAGAGGGATAACGTGTCTTTGGATAGGAAAGAAGTGCGTTACACCTTCACGCTTCAACGTATGAACTACGCGAGTATCCAACTCAAGCCCTGAAAAACAATGGGTTGAAACTTTTGTTTGTATATCTGCCAGATCAGAGTCCACGAGCACGGACGTCTGCATCCACCGTGGCATGGTTTTTTCCTTCTTGGCAATCGCTTGGCTTGTGATCACCACATTTTTCTCTTTGTCTTGCAAAACTGGTACATCGGGCTGTGATTCTCTCTCGTTCTGAATATCATTCAGAGTGTTATCCAGGCTATTCTGAACACCTGTTACACTTACAGTAAAGTCGCCCTTGTTCTTCTTTCGATTTCTTTCTACGTTGTCAACATCATCCACAACCAAATCCGGCTCCTCTTCAGAATCATTCGTATTAATCAATTCGTGCCTTCGCTTGTTCTTTGCTTCCCGTACCTCTCTTTCTTGTTTCTCCTTCTTATCTAGTTCAGCCTTCCTTTGTTCGTCTAATTTTTGTTTAATCGCACATTCAGCCTCTATTTTGGCCTGTTTTGCTTGCTCAACCTCGTTCCTCTTGGCCTTTCTTGACGCAATGCGCTCCTTGGCTGCTTCCAACTTTCGCTGCTTAATCTCTTCAACTGACTCTTGGTCATCCCCAGTGAACCGATTAATGACGAACATAATTTGCAAATACTAAAGTATGCGTGTGACCATGTGTATATTTAGTCTCGACAAACGAAACGAGTACACTGAGTACAGGTGTATTGATAAATACTGATTTCACTTTCTGTCAAAAGAGAATCTCAAAGAGAATCACTGTGCGTGTAAATATGTCAGTGTAAACTTTCGTTCCCGACCTTCACGCTGCTATGCCCAAAGCGGGTATGAATGTATGTGAGCATATACATTCACTTGGTTGGTTGCAGGGGCGTAGTGAGGATCATAGACTACGTTACACACAGAGAGAGAGAGAAAGAGAGAGAGGGTGTGTGTGTG
>JAWQFL010000001.1:301289-311986 GCA_033442365.1 Creolimax fragrantissima
TGTGTGTGTGTGTGTGTGTGTGTGTGTGTGTGTGTGTGTGTGTGTGTGTGTGTGTGTATGTGTATGTATTTATGTATATGTATATGTATGTGTATGTGTATGTGTATGTGTATGTGTATGTGTATGTGTATGTGTATGTGTATGTGTATGTGTATATGTGTTTGGTGTTGTATTTTTGTGTGTGAGAGGTGTGCCTTCAGTTCCAAATATTATAATTTAGAACTCCGTAAAGCAAATTAGGCACAAACGAAATGGTATCGTGAAAGGTCACCAATCAGGTTATGCCGACAACATATGACAAATGATTTTAGATAGGACATTGTATTGAGGGTCTTAAAAGTTTGTGTATATATATATGTATGTATGAATGTATGTGTGTGTGTGTGTGTGTGTATGTGTGTGTGTGTGTCAGTGTTTGTATGTATGTATGTATGTATGTATGTATGTATGTATGTATGTATGTATGTATGTATGTATGTATGTATGTATGTATGTGTGTGTGTGTGTGTTTGCTACATGTGCGTGTGCGTAGTATACGGAATGATATTCCTCTACTTGAGGGCGTGGTGTGTGTCTGTGTGTGTGTGTGTGTTACTTATTATATTACCACGACTCACATGTAGAACGTCTGACTTCAAAGCACTTGCCGTTCACAACGAAGCTTTGCTGTCACGTATACTGTTTAAACAAATAACAGTCCATATATTGCACTTGGGATTGATGTACGTACGTCTTAACTGACGGGTCTTAATTCTGGTAGGTACACATTCTCAATGCGTGCATCATAATATAGTCTCCAACTGGGTAGTCCTAAGCAATGTGATGTTTTTGATTTTCTTGCGAAGACAATCACGTATATATGTGGATATTGGTGGTAGATTTCACACTGCAATCGGTCAAAATCTCTTAACTTAAACCTGCCATCGCACTGTATCCGTAGCACTTAAGCACCGTTATTATTCGGCATTCTATGCTAACTATATGCATAAACAAGTACAGTAGCTTTGAAGAACATAATTTTTTCATTGTGAAGACGGACCAAGTTGACCGTTTCCATGTGATATATACATTTATGAACCATGTAGCTAATAATACGCACATAAAACTGGTATAAAAAGAAATATAAATGTCTACTTTACATTTTAATGTTCAATCATATAAATGATTCCCTTCGATGATCGGCCGTAACTATGACAACACTCAGCCACAGGTTGCAAGACATAACTAACATTCTAAGCAAACTAAGCAAAGTTTGCCATAGTATTTAATAGCAATATGCTTGTTCACATGTGCATTTTTAGTGTCCCTTGCGATTGGTCTGCGTTAGACAATTGTGGTGCAGTGCAGAAGGAGATAAACTACAATTATGAACAAGTAGTTCAATAGGATGATAAAGAGTTCGCGTGGGTGGATTTAACTACCACTCGAGCGTGTAAAACAGTTTTGTCGAACTATATTGGTCCGTTAATACATCTATTCTGATAGAAGATTGAAATACCGTCAGATTATCGTGGCATGAATCTAGTTTCACTGTATTCTATCATTTCAACAACTTGAAAATCTACAATCTGGGAATCTATAGTGTCGAGCTACATGTTCTAACCATGCATGCATTTTTAGGATGGTGCACCAAAAGCAGAAGGAAAACAATAAAAGTTGGTTGTCTATGTTACGTTCCACGTGTCTTGCGTTGGAGTCACACGGGGTTTTTACTTCACAAAATGTTCAAACAGGAAAGGACAGCGTGTATGTACATTATGTGTGTATGTGTATTTATGGTGATGTGTTTGTTTGTGTTTTTATGTAATGTAGTTTTGGCGGGCTTTTGTAACATCAATGGACGTTTGATGCATCAAACAATATAAACACAAATATATTGTTTTTTAAACATCGGATACACACATCCATGCACACATATATTTATATAGACATATATGCATGTATGCATAAACATAAGACATCCATACACACATATACCTATATAAACATACATACACGTATGCTTCCCTGTACATCCATAGTATGCAAAAGTATGGCCTTATCTCCAACCTCCATAGCGTAGTGCGGAAGATATATTACCTCCTGCTGCAGTAAACAAACATTCTTTCTCTTCGTGTATAAAATTATCCAATCCACCAAATTATTTTATCTGTAAAGATTCACATATCAGTATCTAGTCGTAGATAGCTTCATAAGGTACAGAAACCTGAAAAACTTCTTCTCTATCATAACGTATACAATGGATCCTTGTTCAGTGTGTCTGGAGGATATCGTGAGAGAATGGGCGCAATTCCGTTCTTGTCCACACACATTTTGTGTAGTGTGCATACGGATGTGGGCCATCACCAGCAACAACTGCCCCGTGTGTCGCGTCTGCTTCTTCTTTATAGACATATATGAGAATATACATAATCCAACTCTCGTTACTTCTGACGCCGTTGAAGAAAAAGACTTTCGAGATGCTATTGAGGAAGAGTTGGACGAACAAGGTGATTCTATTTTTTATTTTCGTGGAATGCGTTTGCCTATAGGGTAATTAATACCAGCGAAAGGATCTTTGCTTTCCCGTATGTTTTATGTATATTGTACAATGCAAGTACACACAGCGGCACATGCATTTGAAACAAACATACTGGCGTATCACCCAACGATAATTGTAGATGGATTCGTAGTTGTACATAACCGAACGTAAAATGACTTATATATTTGCATACAAGTATGGAAATACATACACTGATATTTCTATTATTATTGTGACAGCACTATATGCCGAGTGTGGCTTCTGCAGATCTGGGGACAACGAAGCAGAGCTGATTCTGTGTGATGGATGTGGTAAGCGGAAGCTACTCTGTAGTTCCCATGCTCTTATTTTATCAAGAATCCCTACAGTATGATATGTTCACGTGTTTCATGCGCCTAATTTCGTTTAATCGTACGGTATAGTACGTCTTCTGTCAGACCCAATATCCTCGAAAGTCAACAACAGTCTTGTAAAGATATAACTAGAATCTATATGGCCTTGTTCTCTGCCTGATTCGGTCGAGTGCACAACGTTTTCCTGTATGTGAACCTAGTTTAACTATATTTCTCTATAGACTGTAATGCCGCCTACCATATGGAGTGTCTTGGCTTGAGACATATCCCGGACGGAGAGTGGATTTGTCCTGAATGTGAAAAATTGCAACGTGAATGTGAAGATGCCGTCTCAAGTTATGAAGCAGATAGGCATTCATCAATCTATGGATATGCTGGTACTCGATACCAGAATAACCATAAGCATAAACACAATAAGACATTTTCGAACGAATCAAGCACATACGCATCCAATGGGAGGCCTATTGTCCACACACAAGCACGGAATCAAGCACAAATGCTCACTTGGAATGGATCACACCAACGCTCTCGATCGCATACTCGCACACTCACGAAGCAACACACAATTGCACTATCCGAGAGGGACACAACCGTAGAAGCACTGAAGTTCGATCGAAATGGATATGTCAAAGACGGCTTTTGCGTTGACAGGTAAGCGGACTGGAGACAAAAAATTGCGCTAGCGTGTATACATGACAGTATGTGTGGGTAGATGTTTATATGCTGTGTCGTGATTGAATTGAAAATGGCTTTAACGAACAAGCACCCGAACAATAATAATACGATAATTTCGTGTATCACATGAAAATACAATGTGAGTGTGCACTGGATACTGATAACGGAGGCTTCCCAACCCCAAGTTCTTGTTTATGACCTACAGGACCTCCTTGAATTCCATGTTCGGTTTTAAACTGTTGTTGTTGTTGTTGTTGTTGTTGCGAATGTGGATGTGACTTTTGTTGCCCCACGGAAGGTACATAAAAACGGCAGAAACGCTATCTTACTTGTGCCTTTCGCCCGCTCACTCATTCACTAACGTACAAATAATGGAGATACCAAAACACATCAATTCATCGCCAGCTCGGAGGAGGAGGATGAATGGAGCGTTTCCGAGGAAAATGAGAGTGACACATTTGGAAGTGAGTTCTCGAGCAATGAAAGTTGTAGCGATGATAACTTGTCGCCAACAAACGAATTTACAACTTCGTTAAGAAACCGGTTACGCAGTTCCTCGGAAGAAAATCATGCATCAGCCTCATGTGTATCTAAAAAATCAAACACTATATTGCACAATTTGTCCAAAGACAGGCCAAAATCGAATCCATGTGGCATACTCAAGTCTCGGTCAAGGTCCACACCCACAAACGAAAAATCGAGAACAACAAGAAGAAATTCGTTCAAATCCCAATCCCAATCCCAATCCGAATCACAATCCAAAGCCAAATTAAAATCCAAATCAACATCAAAATCCACAGAACAAGCCCAACTTTCGATAACAGAACTACAACGGTACAAGCGACCCTCATATGTAGAGGATGTGACTCTGCCAACCGGTCTTAGCAAGTATGCTAAACGTATGGTTGGTGATGTCAGATTTGCAAAAGTAGGAGTGACTGATGATGAAAAATATACATTGCCTCCCAAGGCACTCCTTCACTCCATCACTCGTTCACATATCAATACAACGACATGCACGAACACAGTCACAAGTAAGCACACAAACAGAAACAAACACACAACTTTAAGCACAATTAAGGAAGTATCCATACCAGCAAGAGTAAGACTAGGTCCACGTATGAATATACCTTCACGTGTATATTCGAATTTAGAGGCAGATGAGGATATCTCTTGCCCTGCTATTTTCAGGAGGCCAAACGCAATCAGTGTGAGGGAAACTGGCTATTGCACAGACAACGTTTCAGACAAACCATTGGGCGCAAGCGCGAACTTGCGTACTATCTCCGAAAATTTTAGCGACTTTGCATATAAGCATTCACGTGCAGTACATACTAGAAGGAATATATCGAAGACCTTGTCCGGAATGCAGGCAAAAAAAAAGAACATATTTTCAAGTGTTGACACTGAATCAAATGAAGTTTACATCTCAAAGTCACGGAGTAGCCCTTCACCTCTGTTGGCATCACACTTGAGTTCAGAACACTTTTCCATTGCCAACAAGTTAGAGACGCCCGCTGGTTGCTCGGTAACCACATTTTTAGCAGCGTGTCCACACTCTAGGAACTATCGACGTTCGACCTTGTATTCCACGAACAATGCCAAGACGTCCATCAATAGTACTGCCACACATGGTGGAAGTAATGCATCTGAAGCTCTGAATGATGGCAAGGAAAGAGTCAAAGAATCTTGCTCAATAAGGACGTGTATTTCCTCTTCAACATCAACAAAGACAACCACAAAGCACCCACCACTCGATAGTTCTGTAGGTTCGTGTGTGCTGTCCTCCCAGCAGCGCCACGGAAACTCCTTGGCCGTACGGAGCCAAGGTTATATTCCTGAAGCGAAAACGCCTTGCGAAGAACGACCCCGCAAACTATTACCCGCGCGTAATGTCAAGTCTACTACAGCATTCGCACATAACGATCGTTTATGTATATCTGTCTTGCCGTTGCGTAGGACGTCAATACACAAACACGCTGGTGCACTGATAACACAAAAGAATGGACAGGAAGGCGACGGGAAGGTATACGCTAAACCAGAAAGTCTTAGCATCCAAAGTGAGCAATTAGACGTTCAAAAAAGTAGCGAACAATTAGCAGACCATTCACTCGGTGCTTTCACGGTACCACACTCCGCCCGGGCAAATATTTGCAGCAACGTCAATGCCACCTGTAATACGAGTACACAAACAATGTTGTTGTTAGATGTGGACCAAAATAGTTCTACAACGTCCACATTAACCTCGCGGAGAAAAAGCAGTTTGGCTCAACACGAAGTGCAAATGAAAAAACAGACAGAAGATCTCCCATACACTGTCTCTCTTGAGGATACATCCCTGCCGGTTGAACAAGGGAAACAGCGCAGGCAATCAACAATTTGCGAGGTGAGTGTTTATTAGTAGATTAAAAAGCGAAATATATGTTACATGTGTGAGCACGACGAAGCGACAGGGTAACACAAACGAGATAAGACATTCAGACTTCTTGTATGGGTTTATCTCATGTTGATTTGTCACATAATCGATTGTAGGTAGTTTTGCATTGACCAATGTCTTCTGCAGTTTCAGATTGCGTGCGCGAAGAAAACAGAACAACTTCTAACCCCTCTTCGATTTAGAGCCCTTATCTTGCCAGGGCTTGAACACATTTTTCATTTAATTAGTACATACTAGTCGAATTAACTTTTGTTATCCTTCTATGAATCATAATATCATGATGTATCAAAACTCGGTTAGGTCAAGTACATATGGAAATTCGTAGACTTTCTTGAATATCATATCACATTATTTTCGTGCTAGGAAGAGCACTTTCCTATTGATGAAGATTGTTAACTAATTTCCGTATCTTTTTCAATATTTGAAATTTTGTATTTTCATTGTGCTATCCTTTAAGATGACAGGCCTTACGTCTGAACTAGGTAGTAAAACACACATTTCAGATCATAGTCTGATATTAAAGCGGAGTAGTCAGTCGATCTTTCCAAACGGTATGCTTTTTACTCGTACTGCGCACCATCCCTTCTATGTTACCCACATTCGTGCATTGGTGAGTAAAAAGAGTTATCGTTTCTTTGCACAACTTTTGTATCAACATGTACAGTCTTCGCATTTTGTGTAGACGGATTCGACCAAGTCATACGCTTGCTTCTCGGGAGTATCAATGTACATATCAATGGACTAACACTCACAGTATATTATAAACTTGCACAATTTTTCGGGCACGTCTCACGTAGCCTTACCATTTTCTCGTATCCTTCGAAATTTAACTACGTAGTTAGGATACCAGAGAAGCGAGCGAGATCTAATCATCTCGTTGACATGACAAACAAACCAAGGTCGGTGAACTCTTTCGCATATGCGTCACCAAGGACGACAACTTTGGAAAATAGCAACACAAGTAAACGCATAAAAAATACATCTGCAAATATGATCGTGCTCCAATCTGCTATATCAACGCCACCTATTCGATTTGGTCGATTTATTTCAGCACGTAAATCCAAAAACGATGGGCATGTGAACTGGACCTTGCCATAATAAAATGCATACGTAGGGCAATATCTGCATTATCTAAGGAATCCCACTTTCTTTTGTATATATATGGGAGTGTGCAAGCTACGCCAATAACCCAAATACGTCGTAAGTATATACCTAGCAAATACTTGTAACATCAAAAGATAAATATAGCATGGTGTTTCGGTCTATCCCCACATGATCGATTCTCTATGTCAAACGAATTGTTTCCAATCTATATAACGCATCACACGGTTCTGAAATAAATTACAGAGTTCAATCTAAATTAGATCGTAGATCCATTTAATTATACATGACAACAGCACTGCAAGCGCACTCAATCGCGCGTGTTTTAGCGAAGGGGTACTGCACATAGCTCCTGATCAATTCATGTGGGTTGTTTCTGTACTTAATACAAACCTGGGATCATAGATAAACTATGACGAGCAGTATATGTCACAGATTGGGTTAGAATATCTTACATATCAGAAATCAATTTCCAACAAGTAAGATCTACACAATGCGGCTATAAAGTAGCTCGGTGCAAAACGGAAGAGTGGCGGGAATATTCAAACAATTGATGTTGGTCAATTGTTTCGCCGATTGTATACGTTGTAACATAACAAAGGACACATATCGTATAGCGATTGGTAAACATCATGCATCAAGAATTTGGTTGGACTGAAGAGGCGAGCAGAGGGGAGTTACCGAAGGTGAGGCATGTGGAAGTATGGATTGGTGTACAGAGGAGAGTGTGATTGAAAGCGATCTTGAAAATTGTTCCCGGGCGTCCATTGGATCTCTAAATCCGCTCAGTCCTGCTTCAAAAACTGTGCAGGCGTTGGAATATGTTGAAATGCATAGGTAGATGTTATTGTTAAGTAAGTGAAACGGTCAGACTCAATTCTCAATCTGCAGGCTGCTAGTTATATTCAAAATCTCAATCTCACAATCGCTTAAGAGCCTTGGATTTCGTCTTAACAAGTTTCTTTTTCCCTCTCTCGGCTGACTTTGTGATCCCGTTCTCATCTCTGGCAGCACCACTTCCTTCCACAGAAGCCCCTGCAACGCCAGCAGTACTCGTCTTCGCGTAAATGTCGGTCATAAGCTTTGCACGCTTAGCATACTCTTCGTAATCTTCTAATAAAAGCTTTCCTGCTTCTTCATTCAATGCGCTTTCAGCATTTGGTACAATTAACAAGCACTTAATCGTCAACAGAATGTGATCAAGGCCGAGTGTTGGCTTCCAATCCCTTTTCAATGTACTCACACATATCTCACCGTTTTTGGCAACGTTGGGGTGAAATATGTTTGTTGTAAAGTAACCTTTAGGGGGGGATGCTGGGAAATCTTTGTTCAAAACAAGTTTGAGCTTAAAGCTGCCGCCCTCGTACGGTGTATCCTTGGGGCCTTGAATAGTGGCTCGAATGTCTGTTAAGTCATCATCGTTAAGGTCCAATTGAATACCTTCGAGTTTCGTGCTCATGAGCTTGCGCACATCACGTACCACACGGGATACGACCGTGGGTGGGAGGTTCTCGTTTGCAGTTGCCATAGTTCAACTACAAAGTCTACCTTGTGCACACAGAGTGTTTGCAACGTTCGCTTTTGCGCTGTGCAACTTTCAATATGTGATGCAAAGTTTATATAGAATCCGCCAAATTTTGGTTCACACCCAACGGTTTCTGTACAAATGCGGCAGAGTTAAAACATAAAAAGCGTCTGGTCTGGTCTGTCTTTCATCGACGAGCATGGCTTCGCTCATGTAATGTGTTCAACAGATCGATCAGTTTAAAGGCAACTTCCAAACGTGCACGTACGTAGCCTCAAGCATCTAGTATACGCGCACCCTGTGATGCCAATAAATTAAACTACATCCATGTCACTTGCTCAGGTAGAACCTAGACTTTTGTGACCGTAGTAAGCGTCAACGTGGTATGGTCCTTACTACGAACAGGTCATACATGGGTTATTCGAATGTTTGCATGGACAAAGCGGCGAGTAGAGCACGTCTGATGTGGATACATAATCCCTAGAACCTAACCACCTCTGCTTTGCCTGTCGTGGAGACAAAACCCTAGATCTACCCACTACTTATATGCTGGACATATAGCACGTTAATATTCAGACAGTGTACTTAAGAAGATGGGAGACGTGAAGTTCTCAGTGCTTATAAACTATGCTGCCTATGCATATGTCGTCATCATTCCTAGCCCAGCAAAAGAAAAAATATAATTCATATATGTGCACAACGTAAGAAAGGCTACGATTTGCTATACTATTTTGAAACTTGACGTAGATGTATACATCACATACTTTTGTTTATGTGCTCAAGAATATCCACTGTATACAGTTTGAAGGGGTGAACTACTGCGACACTGGTGGACACGATTCTCGGAAACAACCGACGCGTTTATTTTCGTGATACTCTGAGAGAGCGTATAAAACGTCCACAATCTCCTTGCATCGTTTTATTTTACACGCAAAATTTTGGTTCAGATTCCGTCACTTGTATACTGGCAATGGTAAAATCGAATGAAATTATAAAACAACCTACAGTGGTAAACATATTATATATTTTTAAGAAGTCATGTGAACAACTTACAGAAATGGACTCACACATGAATGCCCACGAATGTGCACTATAGTACGTACGCAAGAACGATGGTAATATATCACCACAATAATCTATTGCGCGACTTCGTGCCTTTCCACATGTTCTGACATGGTGTGCTGTCAGTGGTTACTTTTGAATAGGTAACCACATCAATCATTGCATAGACATGAATTGTCTCAAGAACACGAGTCAACCCAATGGGCAGTGTACACAGATTGTTCTCTTAATCAGTAATCTCGAAACAAAGAAACGAAATGAGAGTTGTATTTGCGTAATGTTAATGCAATGAACCTTCTGAGCAATTCTGTAAGTGACTACTAACCTGAGAGAGAGGAACGTACACACGACCTCCTTTGAGTTAACCTCTTCCCACATCTGTGGCAGAGCAAAAGCTTTAGATTCGCGGAGCCTGTAATGCCCACCAATTAAATCAACGTTTTTTTTCTTCTGAACTATGAGGTCTGTTTTTACCACATCTACAGTTCTTCTGAACTAGGTCTGTTTTCATCATTTCTATAGCGACGGTATAAAACCCATCCCAACCAATAACCACCATTATTACAACTACCGCTATCGCTACGACGTCTACGACGACGACGACGACGACGACGACGACAACTGCTAGCACCGCGTTAGTGGTGAGCGTTCATACCATTCCAGTGCTAGGCACAACTTTAATGCAGTATATTCATAACATACAATCATGATCTCATTGCCAAGAAAAAGGACTGTATTCCTGGGCATGAGTACTGCTCTGCTGGCCTATGGGACTTATAAAGGGTATAGACGGCTGCGGAGATCTATAAAAGATAAAGAATATGTGCTGGATCAAGTATGTGCGTATGTTACTTCTGCGTGTGTGTAGTAGCACACGGAGTGGCAGTGCCTCTACTTGAGGGTGTGGGTGTGTGTGCATGTATGTGTGTGTGTGTGTGTGTGTGTGTGTGTGTGTGTGTGTGTGTGTGTGTGTGTGGGTGTGGGTGTGGGTGTGTGTGTGTGTGTGTGTGTGTAGTGTAGTCG